>JBBPNQ010000029.1:0-56762 GCA_038090975.1 Boletellus pseudochrysenteroides
CCCCGACCCCGACCACTTCCTCCACCCTCCCACCGACCACATCCACCCCCACATCGACTACCTCGTCCTCCTCGACCACTCCTCCCTTGTACGTCTTTCTCATCGATGGCGACCCACCAACTCATACTCCTCTACAGCACTCCCTCCTCGACCACCTCTGCCTCGGCTCTGTCATCTACCTCAGCACCTCTCACTGTTGCACAGCCATTTTCGTCTGATCCCTCCGCAACTCTCGCCTCCAGTGCTGGCACCCCAACTCCCGGCACCTCATCGTCCGTGCTAGTCCTCACTTCTGTCGCCGCGACCCCTTCCTCTACCACCACCCAGTCCTCTTCTTCAGGGTATGTGCACTTGCCCCATACCAGCTCCAATTCTTGACCTCCACCTTAGCTTCTTTTCCGACACCGGTGCTGTCGCAGGCACGTTCACCGTCGTTGGTCTCGTCGGCATCGCTGGCGTCATCGCAGTCGCTTTGCTCATTGCAAGGCGTCGTCATTCCAGGACCTATGAAGACGACACGGAATTTTTCGACAAGACGCCCGATCTATCCGCCGATCCTCCCATGACCCGACTCACTTCTCAGGATGACATGTCGTCCTCCGATCATACTCACTACGGCCCACCCCCAATGGCTCTTGCCACTCCTCCTGTGTTCTACCCAGACCACGCTTATGCTTTCCACCCACAAGCTTTCCAGGCCGAAAGCTTCCCCCAACCTGCTTCACACGGTTATCCCTCCCCATACCCCGCAGGATCCACTCAACACTATCCTGCCCACCGTATTTACTCCCCAGAAGACTATGATATTGCATACCCCCCTTCGGGCCCTCATGGCAGCGCCAATATGCCCAATCCCCACGACTTTGCTAACGTGGACTTCGACTCTGCTCCAGTGCCCCAGATTCAGTCTCCCCTTCCGGGCGCTTTACGTCCGTCCGTCAAGTCGACACCAACTATCCCCGCCCAGCGTGCAGACACCCGTTTTTCCTTCGATTCTTTCTACGCAGGAACAGTAACCGATACCCCAGTCTCTCCTGGGCAAGCCCTTTAAGCTTTTTGCAAAAGCATTTACCTTGTGTCTTTTCAACCATCGTGGTCGTTTCTCGATATGTTTTATGGATATTTATTTCTGGCATAGTTTACCCCCAAGGCACGGGATACCTTTGATTTTTTATCGATTTGCTGGTGTTGGAGGTGGTTGTACTGGCAGCATTAATCTTGCAACATAGACTAGTGCCATAGGCCTTTTGTATCGTCAGGGACCCGAATTTATTATAGTTGATGAGAATTCTTTTGTCCAGGCTACACCTCAGCGGCCAAGAGCTTCAGCTTGCAGAGCTATACAATAATGTTCTATCGCTGGTTGCTCTCCAAGTCCTTCTGCCGTGTCCGTTCATTTTCGACAAACAGCGCTGCCGAGGCGTTCCTTCAGCCAGTGCCATCCAACTCTTCTGTCGCCTGCTTGTTCCTCAATAGACCACAAACCAAGAATGCCATCTCTACGCGCATGTTGCGGGTGAGTATACAGCCATGTCCTAACACCCGTCCTCATCTTGCCCAGGAGCTCCATGAATGCTTGGACAATGTCAAGTTCGACAAAAGGTATGCACCCTTCCCCTTCACACCGATGACGTCCGTCGCATGTGCCCCACGCGTAGCATTCGCGCTCTCATAATACGCTCCACGACGCCCGGCTCTTTCTGCGCTGGTGCCGACCTCGTCGAACGACGCACTATGACGCTCACCCAGGTCAACAAGTTCCTCGTCGATCTCCGTTGCGCGCTGTCGGAGCTCGAGTCTCTTCCTATGCCCACCATCGCCGCCATAGACGGCCCCGCACTGGGTGGTGGTCTCGAGCTCAGCTTTGCTTGCGACTTGCGCGTTGCCGGTACGCGCCTTCCTTCCCGCCGAGGGTTAGTGCCCAACGCTCAAGCGTTGTAGCCCACGACGTGACCAAGATCGGTCTGCCTGAAGTGCGCCTTGGGATCATCCCTGGCGCAGGTGGTACACAGCGGGCCGTCCGGCTGCTAGGCTTGTCCAAGGCCAAGGACCTGGTGTTCACTGCGCGTATGCTGACTGCTCCCGAGGCACTCGAATGGGGTAAGTGGGCGGCGCTTCGTATCGTCTTTTTGTCCTCCCCTTACGTTGCCCCAGGTGTGGTGGATTACATTTCCACTCCGTCGTCCTCCGCGTATGACCGCGCGTTGCAACTCGCGCAGGATATTGCCAAGAACGGTGAGTTTCCTGAGGATGCCTCCGTGCATGTTGTGCCCATCGGTTATCTTTGTAGCGCCGCTGGCCCTCCGGGCAGCGAAACAGGCTCTCTCGCGTGCAGCAGATCTCTCCTTGGAGTCCGGTGAAAGAGAATTCTCCCCCTTTGCCTGCGTAGCTACTCACGCATTTCCTAGGTCTAGACTTTGAAAAAGCGTCATACGATCTTCTCCTTACTACCAAAGACC
The DNA here is from genome assembly GCA_038090975.1 of Boletellus pseudochrysenteroides. NCBI lineage: Eukaryota > Fungi > Basidiomycota > Agaricomycetes > Boletales > Boletaceae > Boletellus > Boletellus pseudochrysenteroides. The sequence continues at coordinate 2,460 of JBBPNQ010000029.1, forward strand.
GCACGGAAGCCCTCGAAGCGTTCAAAGCAAAGCGACCGCCAATCTTCCGAGGGGAATAGGCTTGGGTAGCCTGGTGTGTATCTTGCTACCGTAGCTTCTAAACTACGACAATAGTATCCTAACCGCGTCCGCTAAAGTTTTGAGTAATTCCGCTCGGAATTGTCGCAGCGATGCCATCTCCAAGCTTCAAGCCCTCTAATTCCTTCATCATCATACTTAGACGTGATATCTTGAAGCGGTCTATGAGCCCCTTGGTGGCAACGTCAGTGACGGTGTCCTCCATCTCCGAGCTCTCGTTAAAACGACTCTCGAATTGGACCCAGTCACTTCGTTGTGCTAAATATGGCTTGAGGAGAGATGAGTCAATACGGCCGAGATAATTTTCGGTAATATAGGAACGCAAGATTTCGGGTCGGACGAGGAAGACATTGCCTAATTGTCGGATGAACTCGTAACGTTCGAGGAGAGAAGGCACGTTAAATGATACGACAGTGTCTTGATACGACTTGAGATCTCTGTCGTCTATCGTTAATCGAGTACATGACATCTCAATTATGTCGACTCACTTGGCAAGCATAAGCCCTCCTGTCGCGCTGACGGGGAACTTGCGCAGGTGGTCCAAAAGAAGACTATTTTATCCATTTAGCTCTGCAGGTGAAACCGCCACTGGCGCTGTACTGACCCGTGGAACGAGGTGCCGATCTCGGTGAGGAAAACCTCGCGATTCTTGCCGCTCAAAGTTTGGAAGGCGACATCCCGAACCTTTTCCAAAATCTCGCAACAAGCAACACATGGCTCTGTGTTAACTCGGGCAAAGGATTGGTCGTCATTTCGAGGCTTGAAGTCATTCTTCTTCTGTTTCCCGAGTTGCAGAGACAACCAGGAAATGATGGCTGGCAAGACTCGTGGAAAGCCACCCGCATAAAACCTTGGTCAGACTTACCATCAGTGAGTCGTTGCAGTAGATTGTTACTGGCACCTTCAACACGACTGACCGCCTGGTTATTGAAGACAGACATCTCACGTCGGATCGTTACAGATGCAGCCGCCAGTGGGAACAAGGCTACGTTGACATAGTGTTGCCAGAGATGGCATACAAGGTCAACGGTATTGATCACGCTTAAAACATGGAGGCTTGGTTCTGCCTTGGGGTCAGCAAACTCCATACGAGCGTGTGCACTTTGGATGTCAGGGTAAACGCTGGCACACTTTTTTATAGTCATTTACACTCACGTTTCAATAGCAACTTCGAGGTAGGAGGTCGCAATTGCCTCGGCTAATACCTTCAGTAGCATGAAGGTGTTTTTTGACCTATCGATGCGCACGTTAAGTGGGGCTCGTCTGACAGCCAGTTGGAATATACCAACACGTCATTTTGAGCACTGAGCTCAACGCATCGCCCAACGGCTTCAGCATGCCACCTCAACATTTTCTCCGCTGTGTCAATGCTGAGGTAGCCATCCTCTTCGCGGATCGGCTCCTCGGAAGTTCTCTCGTGCGCACGATCTGTCATCATACTACCAAACCGCATGATAGCAGCCGCTGCTTGTGCAGAAGTAGTAGACGTTGCCGTCGTTGATGTGTTGGCAGCTGCAGCTCCCAAGCGGTCCACCATACGATCAAACATGGTCGCTTTCCCCTTTTCTCTCTGCGTTTTCATCTTGGAGTGACCTATGGGTCAGCAGTGGGGTGAAATAGTGCTAGACTCACATGAAATTGCGTAAAATTATTGAGAAGGTTTGAATAGAGGTCCGTCAGGCTTTTGTTCTCGTGATCAATATATTTCTGCCCTTCGGTATATGGCATGAACAATTCCTCCATGGCTGTTTCGAGCATTGCGGAGACCGTCGTTGCAGTAGCACCATGAGCAGCAGAGGGAGTGTTGGCGAGCGAATTGTGGAACTCAGTAGCCTCGAGCGACGAGGATCGGCTGGGAGTCAGGGTAGGTAGCTCATGTTTCTTCAAGTCATCAACCAAGGAAGAGGTCTCGACATGAATGAGTTGCAGTATTCGTAGATATGCTAACTCCGATATGGAACCCCCTTTATTCAAAAGTTGTTCGATATATTGTTGAATCTATGAAATGTATCAGAATGTGCAACACCAATCATTGAGTATGTAGGACGGACTGATTGAGCAAAGACACGTTGCAGGAATACCTGCATGACGAGAGGAGGGTTTGGGAAAACTGCTTGTACAATTTGGGATTCTTGTGCCACGGTTGCTCTGATTTCTCCAAAAAGTTCGGTCAAACCTGACTCGGCCCGAGGAGTGCTTTCATCTGGGTTCGAGATTGTATTCCATCTGTAACATAATTATACCCTTTTTCCCCCTCAGAGTAAGGAAAGGAAACATACAAATTATCACTGTGATCCACGTGTTCGCGTATCTTGTTCATGAAAAAATCGTGTTGATTAACATATACTTGCACACATGATGTACCGCCGTTGAAATCCAAGAGTGTCTGAGCACAATGCTGTTAGATGGGCATGAGACAAGGGTATTGTGAATGGATCGCATCAGAATCAGACAAACATGCATCATCTTCGGATCGCCTTTGCGGTAACACTTGTCGAAAAGATAAAGCATATCTTTCTCAAACTTCTCGCAATACTTGTCTATATTCTCCCTTGTCTTCGGGGTAGTTGAGAATCAAGAAATGCTATGAACTTTCATTGCGAACACACCTTATCCGCAATTGGAAGGTCTACCTCTCTGGCCACAGTCGTCAACCGCCTGAGGATAACGGCTACTTCTCGTCGGCCTCCTTTACCTTCCTTCTTGAGGGCGTCGAGACGTGTTGTATCCCCACGGGAAAACTGGTTGTAGTAGTCAATCAGATCATGGGCAGCTTGCGCCCTCTGTCGCTCGATGTGGACGGACTCGAGCTTTTCACCTACTCAGCATCAGTGTGATGGCCCACGTCGAGGAGCACGTGGACGCACCTATCCGAATCGCGGTGCGCCCGACCTCATTCAATTTACCCTCCATCGTAGAAAATGACGAGCCGACAGCCTATCAAATTCGTGGTCGCTCACGCAATGGAAATGAGCAAGTAGCACATACTTCGAATCCTTTGTTCAATTCAGCCATCTTCTTCGAGTACTCTCGTTCTGATACCCTTACACTTTTTTCAAGCTGCTCTGTCTTCGTCTGTACATCCTTTCGTATCGCTATTAGACGGTCAACGGCTGCTTCAAATGTACGGATAAAGGGTTTCGGGTCGAAAGCTGCGGAGAAACGCGTCATACAGTGGAGGTGACTTGCAGGGATCCGACGCACGTCCCGAAGAGACCTTTGACTGAGCAATCAATTTCTCAGACACCAATCCCACAAAATCCTTGACATCAAACTTCCCCTGAGGGAAATAGAGCAACCAGTGAGCAAGGTCTGGGGAGAGAATACTAGGGCGAACCTGGAATGTATCAAGGATAAGTTGACCCTCGACCGCAGGATCGAGCTCGGTTTGGTCAAGCTGCTGCATCGTCGCGTCGAGTCAAACAGTGACGCTCGAATATGTAACTCGGAGTCGGCCTGGTCACCGGATTTGTTTTGACATATTGAAAACCGAAGGCTTCGGGCTCGTCCATCTATTTGTCCAGCCGATGGAGGTCCCTCATCGACTTCAGACCCTGCTCCAGTTCCTCGTGACGGACGCGTCTAGCATTGTTCACCTTTCTTGCATATTGGACCACCTTTCACCGTCCTGTCTTGTCCCATCACCGCATCTGCACAAATGGGTAACCCGTGTCACCTCATTGATGCATTCAAAAGATCCTGCAGCACGCTGGGCCGCCATATGTATCGCGTATCGGATGTCATTCTTGTCAAAGTCGCTGCTCATTGATAATGCCCAATCCTGGGTTGGAATCGTTTTCCCATCCTTGTCGGTTTGTTAGATGCTACATATGGTGTTTATTCGTTCCAATCACTCATTCACAGAAACCTGAACCTGTTCCCATCCTAAGAGCGTCTATGCGATATTTAACCCTGGTTCTCTGTGTTGCAGGACACAACCTCGAGTTTCAGAGACAAGTTGCAATCCCCATTGTGCCGAAAGTGAGCTCGGCACTTCTAACAGTCGCAGAAAAGCACAATGACCGAGACATCAAGGTGGTTCTACGTATTTTGATGCAGACCCGGTGCTCATTATTAACCAGGCCTCGTCCATACAAACCCTGGCACAATTAGTACCACTATATCCTTCGCTGCACAAGGCTCTCAGCCAGAGATTATTCGCCCTCTGTAACCAAATATTCAGTGGCTCCATCCATCACGCGACGGATAGCCTTCTTGATGCCACCGTGAATCTCTACGCTATCCTGCATTCCCTTGGGGGCAAAGTTGGGGGTACAAATTTATGGCGGAATTGCTTAGACGAGGTCCTGCAGCTTTCTTGGTCTGCTTGGCTGGCTTTGCGAACAACATTCCCTACGAGTGCACGGCTGAGTCACAAGGCTATAGGGCATTTGCGCCCACCCGACGGAAATCCACCCAACCCTGTCTTGCACGTCGACACAGTGATCGGTAATCCTCTGTCAACAGTTGCACTGAACCTGGACAGACTAAAATGTGGAGTCAGCGCAATTTGTGCACTGCTAAGGTAACTTCAGAATCGTCGTTGTATGTGCCCAATGGCATTATCTTATTAGCATCGCAGAGCACCAGTTAACCGTCCCGTTAGATTACCAATAGGTTATCTTTCAGCCTTTTGTTGGTGCTTATTGGCGAGCACACTTGATGATGAGGTTGGTTTTAGGAGAAAAGAACTCTTTGGAATTGCGCTCACGCTGCTTTAGGGACAAACTCACTTTGATCCACAAGTGAGGGCTGCTGAATTCGCAGCTGTACCGCAAATTTGGATGCAGGCCTGTCGTTTACTATCTTGCTTGGCCGAAACGTAAATTCAGTATCTTGTCTTGCGCACGCACCCATTAAAGTCCCAATTCTCAGCACGCAGGGTCTGCTGGCCCCCCACACACCGAGGCTGATCATGATCATCTCGTCTCACCTTGAAAACAAACTTGACAAGTGCGTATAATACTTCCTAAATATCTCTACAATTACTCATGAGAACAATAGATCACAGAGACATTCATTCCTTCGGTGTGCCTATCGTCTGCTCTACTTTTGCCCTGTTGTTGGTGCCACAATCGGAATCAATCGTCTACTGAAAGCAGCCATTTTGGTTTTATCTCCTCTATACCTCCATCAGTCACGTACGGAGACAAATTCAGGAGCCACTAGTCAGTCGAGAGCGAGTAAGAAGAGGCGACGAGAGTATGAAGTGGACAATGTGCTCTCCGCTACTAATGCCACGGTCTGTACGACGATCGAAGAGTGTGACACGTTGATTGCAGCTTTAGATGGTGAGTACCTTGAACATGGTCAAAAATATTCGGTTACTCATTACCTTGTCAGTTGTGGATCAATGTATGTTGAATGCGGAACTCATTCCCTCCACCCGCTCCCTCGCGAACCGGGTGCTTCTGTCTGTCCTACTGTCACTTCCTTCGATACCTCCTTCAAGTCTTTCATTTGATCCTAGCTTCCACGGGAGGGTGATTAGAAAAGTTCGTGACATGTGTGTTGAAAGTGTGCAAGGGATCTCGCATGCCATGGGCAAAGGCACCAGCCTTCTCCTTCGTTCATTCTCATCTGAGGTATGTGAACCCATTTCTGAAGCGGATTCTTTGGAACGAGCAGCATGCACAGAACTTAACGGCGCGCGACAAACTTCATTCTCATGTTGATCTTCTGTTGCATCCTCGTCGTCCACCATTTGTCCGAACACTACCTTTCGTGGAGTCTCTCTCGCTCTCGTCCGCAGAAGAAGCTGCAGAAGAAACTGCAACTCGTCATTCATTGGATCTAGCATTTGGCGATGGGGAGATCCGCACAATCGCTTGCGAGCGACAAAACTACTCCGATCCAGTCAGCCAGAACATCTTGACTCTGGATTCGCAAACTCCCATTGATCCGCCGCAGGAACGAACATTGCCGACCTCCACTGAATTACAATTGCAAACCACAAGCGACGCAAATAGTAATCTCCCAATGGAAGCAGCAACTCCATCTATTCTCCCTGCAGTGCCAACATCACAAGCCGTGCCTAACATACCAGCTGTATCACCATTGTTAAACTCCGAAGAAGGGCCTTCACCAACTGTGTACGCAGTGCCGATGCTAGTCGATGAATCCGATCGTGAAGAAGTGCCCGCCATCGATTTAGGTTCAGACTCGGATGCCTGAAGCATACATATCCCACGATATTAGTAGTTGTAGATGTTTCAGTGTCCAACCATTGTATACGGGCCGAATCCAAGCTTGCAGTTTCCTAACTCGTGAAGCTCCTGCTATAACTCGGGAATCAGCGCTTCAGTGCTCAGCCTCGTCATTGAAGGCTTCGGTCTGCGGGTGAGCCCTTGGACGCTGGAGGAGATTTTGGGTCTTTCCATAGTATATGCTCAGTTATAGCACGTCTTGAAGGAACATCCTTACCATGCTTAGCAATGAATCCACGACCATGTTGTCCGGATCGAGTGACTTAGCACGTTCGAAAAAGATCAGAGCGCGGTCAAGCATCTCGCTGACAATTGATCCCACATCAACCTCGCTTGTGGAACCAGACTGAGAGATGAAGACAGAGCATATTCCCGCGTAGATATGAAGCACGGCATTGTCGCGGTAAGGGAACGACGGTAGAGAACTAATGTCGAGATATGTCAGCAATGACTCGTAGTGAAGGATCTGAAGTTCGAACAATTCCAGCTCGTCGAAGGCCTCTCTATGTCTCCCGGCCAGGATATACAAGTGAACAAGCTCACAAAGGATTGGTTCCCTCTACCAGGACAAAACGATAAGTAGAACAGAGTGCTGCATTGCCAGCGTGTACAAACGTTTTCAGGAGAATGCAGCATCATCGTCCGGAGGTAGTCGATCTTAGTTTGATTACTTTCTGTTCTATACCCAGAGCGATCCAGGAGACCGACCGCGAGCGTCCATGAGACCTTCCAGTCAATTTCCTTACACCTTGCGAGGATTGCCCAGGCTCTGCGAGCGCGATGAAGATCACCGCGTTGTATGCTGAGGTGGAGTACATCGTAAAGTCGTCGCAGATGCACGCGACGGGAGGTAAGAGGCAAGATACCCTCTGGCGGTGAGAACAGGAATGTGTGGGTATTCGGCGACATGGGTGCTCGAGTAACGTGAAAGATACCTCGTACTACCGTGCTACAGGCTACCACACGACATATACATCTTCTTCGCTCAGGAACCTGGTGCGATGCAATCCTTGGACGATGATTTCAGCTTCGATTCGTCGGTATGGGGTATGCCTGCGCCAGCACCATTCCTCTTGTCTCGGCCTCCACCACTGTCCTCTTCCTCTCCCGCTGCATATCACGACCAACTTGATGATTTCGATGACTTCCATACCCCATTGGAGTCCAAAACGCCATCTCTTGCGCAGGATGACGACTTTGCAGATTTCGGGGACTTTGGTGAGGTAGGGGGCTCAGATGCCAATTTCACTTTCGAGGAAGATACATCGTTCAGCACGGAAATACAAGGTCCAGAGTTGTCTCAGCTGGGCTGGAGGTCCCTCCGCCTAGATACACTGCCTTCTGCTCAGGACTTGAGTCTACAGATCGAGGAGATCCTTGGTCCAGTCTGGCCACACAAACTTTCTAGTTTGACCAGCGACGAAGATATCAGACAAGTCGAGGGCATTGGCCAGATACTAACTACTTCAGCAAGGTGCGCAGCACCTTTTTCTGTGCCTGTCTTATGCCACTCATGCCTTGTAGCCGCGAGCTATATTCATCGCTGCTAAACTCGCCTCCTTTCATGGAACCAATCAGTTGGGTACGATCTCGCATACGACAGCAACACCTAATCGCCCTCGGACTTCCTGTCAACCTGGATGAGATATTTCCCCAAGCTGTTGCTAAACCCCTTCCTCCTCTTCACATATCAACTCGGCCCGTTTCTGCCCCCCCAGGAGCCGCAAACGGTCCAATCCGGAGTACGCCTCCGTCCCAGAGTAATTCTCGGGCAGGGACGCGTTCGAATACGCCCCAACCGTCTGCGCGTTCTAGACCATCAACGGTGATGCAACTAAGCCTCGGCCCTAAGCCAGCGCTGGACGCAAAGAAAATAGACGACCTGTTGAAACTCGACACAGGTGGGCCGTTGCATTCGTCGTTTGCGATCACACGTGTATCGTAACTGTTATGCAGATCAACTGAATCTGTTGCCGTTGACAAAGCTGGAGAAGTATCTCGCAGACCTACGCTTAGCGACAACGAACACGTCTTCGCTTTTGACACATCTTCTTCAAACGCGCGATGCACTACAGCAGGACTCAGAGACGTACAATAGGTTGATTGCAGAGTTAGTATACGAAGCTCAGAAGACCAAATCGGGGAAAAGTAGAGGAGGGGTGAAACGCAGCGGAACGTTGGGTTGAGGATATCTCACGTGATGTCATTCTCCCACCGAGTCTAAATGTAGCGCAGCGGCATACGTCGGGCCAAAAAAAGTTCATCGACTCCTCCAGCATACGATTCGAGTAAGCTTGGGCATTCCGCTACTGGTGTAGTTCGCGGACACAGAGCTTTCATCCACTCAACATGAACGTCGCTGTCTCGGTACCCTCCACGGTCTCGAGTGTATCATTTTCATTCCTTTCCACGCAAGACATCCGTAGGATATCGGTGAAACAGATACTGAACCCGGTCCTCCTTGACGACCTAAACAGACCCAACGCGGGCGGTTTGTACGATCCAGCTCTTGGACCAAGTGATCGCCATGACATGTGAGTTGTCGCACTCTCACATTTGATTCTGCAGTAATTGTCCCTGTGCAGTTGTACAACATGCCATCTCAACTATTTCACTTGCCCCGGACATTACGGTCACCTCGAGTTACCCTCTCCTGTGTACCATCCTTTATTCATGGCAAACATGTTTAGCGTCCTCCGTGGAACTTGCTTGTTCTGTCATAGATTCAGGGCCTCTCGATCCGTGGTGGGAGCGATATCCTTTTTATAATCGTTTACTCAGATTAAGGTGCTCGTTTAGGTGTGTAAATACGTCGCTAAGCTACGACTGATGGAGCATGGTCTCCTCGAGGCTGCACATGCCGTGGACGATATTCAGATTCAGTCGCAGGGTGTCGATGCTGCTGAAGATAGCCAAGATGAAACTGAGGAGGAATTCGAAAAGCGCGTCGCCCTCTATGTCACTATCCATCTTACTCGTACATCGTGCAGTAAACGCGATCATTACAAGAATGAACTTGTCTATCAGGCAAGGAAGGAGGTTATCCTGGATTTTTTGAGGGCGGCCATCCCAAAAAAAGTGTGCCAGAATTGTCGCGCGTGAGCACCTTTTCTTTGCACCACTTTCACTCCCCTGACAATGGTGTGATAGACATGCCTACACGTTCCGTAGGGAGGGCTTCACCAAGATTATAGAATATGATCTTTCCGCGAAGCACAAAAATCGACATAGGGCAGTCGGCCTCAGACGTCCAGATGTATTTCATACCCTACAACAAGCTGTTATGGGATATCGTCCAAGTACAGAAGACCAATTGCTTGACGAAGGCGATGATCCTTCAGACTCGGAACCTGAAGGAGACTTGACTTACCCAGATGAAGAAGAGGAAGCAGAAGCACTGTCCAGACTTCCAATGGAGACGCTGCCCAAGACAGCCAGTGGAAAAGTCAAAACGTCACGTGGGCGTAACGAAAGAGTCGTGCCCCCAGAGGAATGTCGCGCACACCTTCGTCGTCTTTTCGAAAATTGCCCAACCATCTGTTCTCTTCTGTTTGGTCGACATGGCCCCTTTGCTCACCTTTCGTACCATGGTCTGTCATTAGCATCTCCCGACATGTTCTTCATGGACGTGTTGTTGGTACCGCCAACCCGGTTTCGACCCCCGTCGAAAATTGGGGAAACACTGTTTGAGAACTCTCAGAATGAGCTGCTGGCCAGAGTTCTTAACACATCATACCGTCTACGCGATTTGAATGCTGATTTGGTTGCTGCATCTGCGAAAACCTCGACTGTGGATGAAGCTTCGCGCAGACGTCTGTTGGGGTCACTTCTGGAAGCTCTAATACGGCTTCAAGTCGACGTTAACAGCTTCCTCGACAGTAACAAAAATCCACAGCCACTTCGCCAAGGAAAGCTGCCACCTTCCGGCATAAAGCAAGGTCTCGAAAAGAAGGAGGGCCTGTTCCGAAAACACATGATGGTCCGTTTTACAGAGTTTTTGTGTCTCGATACTAGCTCAGCAAGATAACATAGGGGAAACGTGTCAATTATGCTGCGCGTTCGGTCATTTCCCCCGATGTCAATATTGAACCAAACGAGATCGGCATTCCACCCGTTTTTGCCAGGAAGTTGACATATCCGGAACCTGTCACCTCATTGAATGTCCATCAGTGTCGACAATGGGTGATAAACGGGCCGAAGAGCTATCCTGGTGCTACCATGGTGGAGTTTGAGGATGGACGTCTACAATCGCTGGTGACTTCGTCCTCCTGCCATGTTTTTAGTCAACTCAGTTTCAACTTTACATCAGGATAAAATGACAAAGGAACAACGCCAAGCCATAGCCGACATGCTTTTTACCCCGCAGGATGCGAACGGTGGTGGACGCAACGGTCTTTCGACAAAGACTCCGTCCATCAATAAAAAGGTGTATCGCCATCTGCAAGATGGTGATATCCTGATCCTGAACCGACAACCAACACTACACAAGCCAAGTATGATGTGCCACAGAGCCCGCATTCTGGAAGGCGAGAAAACAATACGCATGCATTACGCGAACTGGTCTGTATTTCTTTGTCTTTTCACTTCCTTAGAGTTTCCGATTGAAATTTTCTGTGCAGTAATTCCTATAATGGTATGTTCATGTTCATGATCTGCGGGTCGTGCTTGCATCGTTAATTTATCTTTCAAGCCGACTTTGACGGTGATGGTAAACGTGTCTGATCTGATTGCCTCCCAAATCACTAATATTTTTCAGAGATGAATATTCATTTTCCTCGTATGTTATCTAGCTGTGTTGTCTTCTGGTTCTTCATGGTTATTTCCAGAGAACCCGGTCGCTCAAGCCGAAGCCAGATTCATTGCTAATACGGACAACCAGTATCTCGTACCCACATCAGGGAAGCCTCTCCGGGGTTTAATACAGGATCATGTCGTTGCCGGTGTATGGATGACATGTCAAGATACATTTTTCTCGAGAGACGAGTATTTCCAACTTCTCTACGGGTCCCTCAGACCAGAAAATGGTGAATCGTCATCCGATCGCCTCAAGACCCTTCCACCTGCCATATGGGTGCCAAAACCCCTTTGGACAGGGAAACAAGTAGTGCGTCCTTTCTTACAGCCTCCTTTGTATATTCTTACGTTGACTAGATTTCTACTGTGCTCTTAAACATCACACCCAACTATGCCGATGGATTGAACCTCGAGTCCACTTCTAAGGTCCCCGGAAATCTCTGGGGAAATGGGTCCTTGGAAGATAAAATCGTCGTCCTTGACGGTGAACTACTTCGTGGTGTTCTTGACAAATCAGCTTTCGGTGCTACAGATTACGGGCTCGTGCACTCTGTGCATGAGCTGTATGGAGCAACTATCGCAGGACAACTCCTTGGTATTCTCAGCCGTTTGTTTACAAAATTTTTGCAGCACCGGGCCTTCACTTGTCGCATGGATGATCTGGTGTTAACGCCCGATGGGGACAGAAAACGAACTAACATCCTCCAGAAGAACGTTAGCCTTGGAACAGAAGGCGCCATCGAAAACTTTCCCTCATTGTCTAAAGTAGCAAGAGAGGATGTTCCTGCTGCACTTACGTCTCTCCTCGAAGACGTCCTCCGGGATGATAGTAAAATGGCAGGTCTTGATGTGACCGTCAAAAGCAAGCTGGCAAAACTCACAAAATCGATCGCGGATACCTGTATACCCTTCGGGTTGCTGCGCAAGTTTCCTCATAACCACATGCAGGCAATGACGCAGTCCGGTGCCAAGGGTAGCGCGGTCAACGCTCAGCAGATATCTTGCGCTCTCGGCCAACAAGAACTAGAAGGACGACGTGTGCCAGTCATGGTCAGTGGAAAAACACTTCCATCGTTCAAATCATTCGAAACAAAGGCAATTGCTGGCGGATATGTAGCGAGTCGATTCCTAACCGGTGTCAAGCCACAAGAATTTTACTTCCACTGTATGGCTGGTCGAGAGGGCCTCATCGACACGGCCGTGAAGACGTCTCGCTCAGGGTACCTGCAACGGTGTCTCGTGAAACATTTGGAGGGAATTCGTATCCATTACGACCACACTGTTCGTGGTAGCGACTCTTCTGTTTACCAGTTCCTATATGGTGGAGATGGTCTGGATGTCACCAAGCAGAAGCATCTCTTCCAGTTCAAATTTGTGGCGGAAAACCAAAATACGCTCCTGAACGTGTACCAACCGAAGAACATCGCTGGTGCAATCAATGACGAGGATGCAACGGCTTACATGAAGAGGGTGCTGAAGCAGTCCAGTGCACGTCCCGGTAAATACTCCCCAGCTCCGCGCGAAGAAATGGCTCCCGCACTCGACTTGTTTAGTCCTCCCCGCAACCTTGGAAGTACCTCAGAGAAGTTTGCCGAGTCCATTGATGCATATCTGAACTCCAACCCTCCAACCATCAAGTCCAAGACCTCAGAGGAGAGGCGGGCGATCAGGCGCGGGCAACATCTTATGAAACCCCGATACTTCCGTCTTTTAATGAACGTCAAGTATTTGAGAAGCCTCGTTGAACCTGGAGAAGCGGTTGGTCTATTAGCATCTCAAGGGTGGGTTTCTTCCGTGCCAATATTGTGTCGCGCCTACCATTCGGCCATAGAATTGGGGAACCTTCGACGCAGATGACCTTGAACACATTCCACTTCGCTGGCAAGTGATATTCTCAATTACCTACAGTTTCACTCATCTACTTACGTAGGTCACGGTGCTGCAAATGTCACTTTAGGGATCCCTCGCCTAAGAGAGATAGTGATGACAGCCTCTCAAAAACCTAAGACTCCGTCAATGAGCATGGACGTTGTACCTGGTGTTTCAGACGCTGACATAAAGACCTTCTGCAAGAGAGCCAGCAGGCTCGTTCTTTCACAAATCATCGACAAGGTTACCGTTAAGGAGCGTCTGACCGTTCAGGGTGATGCGCGTCGGACGGAGTTTTCCGTCGACCTCTCTTTCTATCCGGAAGAAGAGTATGTTGAAGAATATGACGTCAATGCGGTTGAAATCCTTGCGGTGTTCGGGGCTCGCTTTCCTTCGACATTGAAGCGCGAAATACAACTAGAAATGAAGAAACTCGATGCCGATCTAAGGAGCCAGATAGCGCAGCTCGGCAAAGGCAAGACAAGCAAGGAGCGAATCGTAGGAGAGGTTGACGCAGATGCCGATGAAGGGGAAGAGTCTGTTGAGAAAGCCCGAGACGCGGAAAATGAGCAAGGTGACGCCGATGCTGACGACGCGAAGCGCGCGCGCCAAAGAAAGGAACAAGCTACGTACGAGTCTGACGAAGAGAATGAAGACGAGTTCGACGACGCTGTAATAGAGGCCATGTATACCTCTGAAAGAGAAGACGAGACGGGTGCTAACGAGGCCATCAACAAGACACCGGGTCCTGCCTCATTTCACGAGCAGGTGAAAACCATAGCAGACACCTTCGTCGACACCTTTCATCAAGCTTCGAACTTCAAATTCTCGGAATCGGCATGTTCATTTAAGCTTGAAGTGAGTATTCTGGTTGGCTCCTCGCCGATGGTTGCTCAACCGATGGTGTAGTTCCCTGCCGATTTCCCAAAACTTCTTTTGGTCGGGATCGTAGAGCGTGCCTGTCGCAAGACTGTCGTCCGTGAGATCCCCGGCATTGTGGACTGCTTTAAACTTGCAAATGAGAAGGGGACTGTCCAGGTTTGTTGTCCCGCTGTTGGTTTGGAAGTGCTTTAAAATCTAGGAACACAGCTTACTACGAATGGTTCCAATTTCCGTGGCATCTGGCAATTTGTAGGTGGAGCCGGGGACAGCATTATCGATTACGACACCATCTACTCCAACGATATTTATTCTATTCTGATGACGTATGGCGTGGAGATGGCACGCGCCGCTATCTTGCGTGAGGTTTGGGGGGTATTTAGTGCCTACAAGATAGATGTCGACATAAGACATCTTGAGCTGATTGCTGATTACATGGTAAGCACAGTCGTACGTTCTGGTCTGGAATACACTGAGTTGATGTATGGTAGACTTTTGATGGTGGCTACAAGCCTTTCAATCGAAAGGGTTTGTCAGCAAACCCGTCGCCACTCCTCAAGGCGTCGTATGAAACCACGGCTGCTTTCTTGTCAGAAGCAACCTTGTTTGGTGACTTTGATGATCTTTCGACGCCGTCGGGTAATATTGTGATGGGTCGACCAAACCTGACGGGGACGGGGGTATTCGATGTGGTCATGCCGGTCGGCTGACGTATTGGGTAGTGGTGTGACATGTTACAGACGTGTGACCCGTTGTTTGTCGTTATTGTGGTTGCCCGCGCAGTTTTTGTTGTCGAACACGTTCGCCTCGAGGCCAGGGTGATGTCGGCGGTCCGCTGATCTCTGCACGCACAGACCATCGACCATCATGGAGACGCATCCACGCATGCCCCTGCACGACCTTCCATTGGAACAATTTCTCACTCTACCATGCAAAACCCCACGAAAGCACAAACGTCCTTTGTCTCCGTCCCGTACCACCCCTCTGAACCCTGCTAAGCGCCGTGTCTTGGATGCAGAAGGCGCCTCGCTCTCTAATAATGTTGTCCCATCTTCACCTGTGCCATATATGCTCTCCAATATGCACACCGTTACTCCAAGCAGACCGTCGCGACTTGGAAATGGGTACAATTTCTCCTCCGATTCCTGTACAGTCGAATTAAATGTTTTGTTAGGCTCGCTCGAAATTACGGGAGTCCCAAAGCAGCATCATCTCCTTTGTCGTCGCACCGGTGTTCGCCTTCCCGCGAACTTTTCCCTAAGCCGTCAATCGAATCATCCATCGACCCGCAATCTAGGCACTATCCTGGTTTCGACATCTTTCGAGACGGCGAACATCGCCGGGCCTCCCCGGTCCCAAGAGTGTCTCCGTCATCCGATGGTGATGCTCATGCCGATAGATCCGACGAGGACAAAGAGAATGTTCCTCTCAAGAGGAAGGCGAAGAAACACTGTCCAAAGAAACGTCTCTTGTCCGGTCTCGATGGTTCAGACGCATCGTGTCTCGGCCCGTTTGCACAAATGAATAAGGTTGTTCGCCCGGAACGAACGCCTTTTTCAGCGCGCCAGGCTCTACGATAATTCATCGTGTTTTTTTTTTGCCCTGAGAGCTTACTCGCGTGGGCGAGTCCAACCATGTTAGTGAAACAGACGAACTTCAGAAACCATTTTGTGGGCGACAGGATATGTTTCAGGGTAGGATGGCAGTCACCGGAGACTCATGCATTGTTGTTGCAAAGGAAATGTTGGCAAATGTGGCGAGGTTGTGGTGTTCTGACGGATCTACGGGGTATGTCCATGCTATCATATGCTGTTAATGATTTGTACCGTCTCCTACGAGATCGTAATGTTATGTTAAATTGGTTACCAGTACCAGAACATGCATGTGTCGAATATACTTGCAGCGGGATGCCACGTCTGGTATGTTACGTAATATGCAAAGTGGTCTATCCACGGCGAAACTTTGGACCGCCGCGTTAAAATGAAATTTCCTGTCACCAGCGTGGTTCTACTTGCCTCGCTATCATCCATCGTGACGGCGCAGTTTGGATTCTTTGACCATATGTTTGGTAACCATCAGGGCCAACAGCAAAGACAGCAGCAACCTCTGCAAGAAGGCTCCCAATGGATTGCACACGCTCGTGCAGGTCTGTGTGGATCGTTGGTCTATCTGATGAGACGTTCATGTTGTTCTGCAGTTCCGTGCTCCTCATATCTGTGTCCAGATAGCCTGGTCTGCGCTGCTCGACCCTCGGATTGTCCGTGTCCCCGTGCGGAGGATATCAGGTGCATTGTGCCCGACGCCGACGATGCAGAAGCAGGCACGGTGGTGTGTGTGAGCGGGACAAGTGGGTGCACGGTCGTCGAACGCTTAGCCCGTGCACACTGGAAATGAGCTGCCGGACGTGCATGTAGTCACTGGATCCTATCATTATACCACTTACGCACACTGCTCATGCAATGCAACCGTCTCGGAACACCATGTTCTAGACATTCAACGAAACAACAACGGTAGTTTATAAGATGTTGTACTCGCAAATGACCTGGGCATCGGTGCCCCAGATCTTGAAACTGGGAGGCCATTATGAGGGTCCCTCACCGAAACTTACCAGCTGATATCTCCAATGACGTAATCAGAAGGGAACTTCACTTGCACCACCACTTGCGACAGTACATGATGGCCACTCCCCGACCGACAGTATGTGTCCCTCAGTCAGTTTTGCCACTCATCTCAACCAAACCACGTAGTCAAAGCTTCCTCCCGGTGCCAACCGCATTCTTTTTGTCAAGAACCTGAACTACCAGATCACTGGAGAAGATCTGTACGACCTCTTCGGCCGCTACGGGAGTATTAGGCAGATTCGTATTGGAAATGAACCGAAAACAAAGGGCACAGCGTTTGTTGTATTTGACGATGTGATGGACGTGAGCGACCAATTGCTCATCAACGGTTCGCTCTGATCCATATGTGCAGGCAAAGAACGCACTCGACCACCTGAATGGGTTTCATTTGCAAGAACGGTATATTGTCGTTCTTTACCATATGCCCGCCAAACAAGATGCTGCTGCAGCCAAGGCTGACTTGGCACGGAGAGAAGAAGAGCTTGCGCAGCTCAAGAAAAAACACAACATTGGAGATGACTAACTTGAACCAGATTGCCGTATCTCACACTCCCACACTTTGTAGCCACTCAGTGAGCGTGATAACTATCCTTCTCACTACCTATTACGCATAATAAGCGCCCCTTCTATTCGAAACTGATTTACAGAATGCTAAGAAGAGAATGCAATGTCCGTCGCGCGTTAGTTTCAGAGAACGCAGCAAGTTATCCCACGTAACAACACCAGGAGAATCAACCTAGCCCAGTGCACTTTGGGCACTTCTTCTCTATTTGTGGAGCTGAATTGAATAATAGTCATCCACAGGTTCTGGAATCGAACGAGTCGCGTACCGTATTGCTGTGGGTATTGGTGGCTTGGTTGGACGGTCCCAGTGAGTTCGACAGACCATAAGCATAAATGAACCACGTACTATTGCCAACATGTTTTGGTACATTGCGGCGGAACACAGTTTTGGGGGTGCCTGGGGCTAAACTTGCAGTTCCGAAGATCGCACTTGATCTAAGGGGGTTTAGCCACATCCCTACAGTACTTGCATGAGTTGACCCACTTCTTCATCGGGCTGTTCAAAGCCGTGATGAACGGTAATGAACAATCAAATAGTATGTCTTACTAGGGTCACAACGTGTCCACACCTGTGACAGGGTTTGCTTAGAGTGTGTTTTCAAGACAAAAAGCGGGTGGACTCACGCTCTGTAAGTGTTCCGCACTCTTCGAGTGAGAACAGGGCGTGAGACTTGGTAGCGCGGGTTAGATGCACCACACACCTTCTCCAGTAACACATGCCGACTACTGAGTAAGAGGGTAGGATGCGGGTCGCTTTTATACCTCGAGAGATGGTTCTCTCACCTGCTTACAAGAGGTCGTCTACATGCCCGACATGGGGATAGCCAGGCAAGATCGTCTGTTCACGTCATGCGCCAATATGAAAACCAATTCAAAGCGGTCGCACAACCTAGAGCAGTGAGTCCGTATGGCAGCAGCTGGCGCCCATGGGATAATGTTGTTGGCGGAAACGCCCAGGTCGAAACTCGTCAGAAGTCAACACTTCCATAACGCATCCACGACGAGGGTCGTGTTGATGCGAGCTCCTTTTACAAACGCTGAAACAGGTATCACCCTTTGACCGGTTCCTAGCTGATGATCTCACCGACCAGGTAGAAACATTTGAGCATGTGAAGAGACCGAAACAATTCCTTTGACAGTGCCCCCATGCATATCTTTTTTTTTGGTGGGGGCTGGATTCAGATCTTTGTGATGACAAATGTTTACGTCCTGCATATGGCTGCTCTCCCTTGATGCCTACTAAAGCCGGATATCTACATCAAGTTCCAGAGCTAACCTTAACTGCGATTATCACTGAAAGTCTGTTTCATATTGTGAAGGAGGTCTGGATCATTATTTCCTGGTGCTTCAGGCTCGCCGCACCATCATTCGCGAGGACGTTTCAACCATGATCCGGTCTCCTAGGGATCCCATTGTCATTTCGGATTGATACTGACACAAGGGCGAAATCCATGCGGAGAAGACTGCAGATCCCTGCAGATCCTCGCCGCCGTTTCAAAATGTTTATCACGACCAGCTGCGTTCCCGTCTCGTCTCTCTTTCTCTTCCACCAGCAGCTACCGTATCCTACCGTACGTACCACGGTGGTTCCAATCTCACGTCGTCAAGGGGCCTTCGCGTGGGTATGCAGTACTGCCGTGCGCGAGGGACGTCGCGCTCCAAGACAGAATCCAGGGTCATCAAGTCAGTAGCTTTCTCTCGTGGTCGTGACCCTTGGGATGAAAACGACTCAAGGTCAAATCGATTCATGTCAAATTGAGGTCAATGGCTTGTCTCGTGATCCAATGGTTTCATCGACCAGGGGCCTCGAAAACGACCTCCGTCAGGTGTTTCCGACTCACGGACATATGTAAGTCGACAATTGATTCGTGGATATTCACATACTTTCTAGGCTACTCCTTTAATCACACAGAGGACAATTTGCTGGGGGGAACAAGGATCCAGGAGTATCTTTTACTCTGAGCCCGCGTATTCCGGGAATGTTAAGCCGAACGATATAACTTGCTGCAGGGCTGCAGCGATGGGGCGGTTATTCAAACGTAGTCTCCGCCGCGCGCGGCCTTCCTCCCTAGTTGGGCTTGGAAAGGACACTCCGTGGAATTCCGACCACGCCTTCTCGGGGTGATCCGTCCCGCTCACCGCACGACTTACCCCGCTCACTTGACATACCCTCGCTTCCCGAAGACGGTGAGGACCGAAGGCCTCGGCCACTTCCTAGAGAAACCACGATAATAATCATTGTTCCCTTTGTGTGCGACCGTTATGGTCGGTCCCAAACGACAGTCCGCCAAGTGGCCAATTTCATGCAGGTTCTCATCTCCCGGCGTTCGCATACTCACCCACATCTCATCCGATTACCAGTTTCGTGCGTCTTTATTCGTTCAATTTTAATGCGGAAGTCGCCGGATTAAGTTTTGCCTCGCAGTAGACAGTATTTGGCTATCAGAGTCATGCCTAGGTGGGAGAACCAGAAACTATCCCCATTCGACTCTTTGGTCTGCCTACGGGAGACCGACTGCCAAGCAGCCCGAGTGACACTAGCATATGGACCACCGTTAGGGCTTATTCAAATTCACTGTGGTGTGTATGAGGAAGCAGTCGCATCAAACACTCGGCAATGGCTATGCTCGTTGAACTTGGTTCTAATGGTTTGCTATGAGTATAAAATAATGGTGTTTGACAAGACCACTAAACACAGGAATACGAAGAGATACCAGTACCGAAGGATAAAACAACATGAAGAGTACACAACGAAAGAGGCAAGGGGCCAATCAATGGATGAAAGTAGTGGTCAAACTACCTACACCGCATCGAGCCAACATTCTAGATGAGTTCTGCAGCATTTACCGGCATTTCATCCTGAAATATGTAGTAAGGATGATTTGTTGTCGTGATGGAAGGATGGCTTACTATCTGGGTGCTGTAAAATTGTTCTGCAGGAGGGGTATGACTATGAGGGCCGACGGACAAGAGAAATTGGTCTTACCGATGTCGCGGAGGATGCGTACGTCGTCAACTGTTACGAACTGAAGAAGTCCTGAGTGAGAAGCTGACGAAGAGAAGTGTGCAACATACATTGATAGCAACACCTTTCCTGCCAAATCGCCCTGAACGGCCAATCCGATGTATGTAGTTCTCACGATTCCTGTGAAGGATACGGTCAGAAATGCGCGTGGTGTCAAAGGAAAAAGCGAATACGCTGGGAGATCGTAGTTAATGACGAGTGAAACCTGCTGAACATCGATTCCTCGGGCCCACACGTCAGTCGTAATAAGCACGCGCCTGGACCGGAAAAAAAAAGAATCAAAAGATTTTTCAGGCACAAGGGGTATGACTTACGATGTGCCCCCGCGGAACTCCGTCATGATAGCGTCCCTCTCTTTCTGTACCATTTCACCATGCATTGAGGATACAGTGAAATTAGCGGCTCTCATCTTCTCTGTTAGCCAATCGACCTGTTAAGACGATAAGCCCAACTGACAGATTTTAGCTACAGACGCGAACCTTTCGTCGTGTGTTACAGAAAATCACGGCTTGTGTGATGGTGAGCGTGTCGTACAAATCACATAGCGTATCGAACTTCCAGTCCTCCTTTTCAACAGCCACGAAGAATTGTTTGATCCCTTCGAGTGTCAATTCGTCACGCTTTACCAGGATTCGAATAGGGTCCGTCATGAATTTAGTTGTCATCTCCAGCACATCGTAAGGAAGCGTCGCGCTCAACAATACGACCTGGGTTGCCGGAGGAAGATAACGGTAGACGTCGTATATTTGGTCCTTGAAACCTTTATTTAGTAGTTCATCTGCTTCATCCAGGACGAGCATCTTGATGTTCCGTGTCCGGAGAGCTCTTCGGCGAATCATATCGAAAACACGTCCTGGAGTCCCTGACACCACATGTTGCCCATATTCTAGCTTTCGGATGTCCTCACCAATGGACGTCCCTCCGATGCATGCATGACATTGGACATTCATATAGTCGCCAAGAGCAAGCACGACGGATTGGATTTGAGTAGCGAGTTCTCTTGTTGGGGAGAGAACAAGTGCCTGGGTTTCGCGGACAGAAACATCGATGGATTGGAGGATGGAAATCGAGAAGGTTGCAGTTTTACCGGTTCCCGACTGCGCTTGAGCGATCACATCTCGTCCTTGAATGATGGGTAATATAGCGCGTTGCTGGATGGCAGAAGGCTTTTCGAAATCTGGGGGAGGGAATGAGACTGAAGAGGAAGAGATGGGGGCAAAGACAGACTGTAGGCGTAGACTCCTCGAAGGAGGTCCTCCTTCAAATTAAGGTCGTCAAAAGTAGATACGACCGAGACGGCTTCCGACGACTCAAATATGAGTTTCTGAGAAAATGGATCAACCTTTGGTCCAGGGCTCAACAGACGCATTTACCTCGTCCCCGGGGTTGATGCCAGACATTTTCCGTGACTTTTTTTTAATGGAGGATGTAACAGAGAACCAATGGCGGAGTTTGAACGTGAACTTGTTGACTGTTGCTCATGGACTCCATCATTGAAACACAGCGACAAGCCCATGAAGAAATCGAGCGCTACGAGATCGCACTCTATTCTCTGCTATCCAGAAACCAGCCTACCCATGAAGTCAGGCTCCAGACAGAGCATAAAGCAGCCCAAGTGCTGAGCCGCGTCTCTTCTCGCGTCACTTCACTTAAAAGCCAGTATGATGACGAAGACGCCCGCAACGCTGAGATTGATGCGCTTACTGCGTCAGCTCAGCCAGGCGACCTCTCCGAGTTCTACGCGCGGTTGGTGAAGATTCAGGACCACTACAACAAGTATCCTGATGTTGCAGCAGGAGCCTTTGAATTGGAGCTCGCTGCTCTTCTTGAAGAGGGGAATCAGGATGGAGTAGACGAAGAGTTTGAGGAAGAGGATCGTGTGTACCCAAAAATTTGGCTATCTGCGATGCTTCATTTATCACTCGTTCAGCTCTATCGTCGATGTTCTCCGGAGAAGAAGCATATGGGAGATACGTCGACTTGTATGCAAACCATACCGCCTACAATAATCTGAAGAACATTACGAAGAGACTGCCCTACTTGCAGTATCTCGATGTTCTATTGGCAACTCAGAACGGTACATTACACAATGAACTTCCGAAGCAAACGCGGATTTCCAAGGAGTATGGGGTGTAAGTGTACTTTTGTCGCCAGATATTTCCGCCATAATCAGCTCGTCTTAGCTATATTCGGAATTTGCATGATTACCTGTTATCCTTTCTCAAGCGCACGCAACCGCTTATAGACATAGACTCAAAACGCCGGGAGTACGAAGCTGAGTTTCTGAAGAAATGGGAGGCTGGAGAGTTCGATGCCGAGTGGGAAGATCAAAGTAACAAGCGTGTGCCTTCCTCGGAGGAAGCGGCAGGCATATGGTGCTCCGCTTGTGAGTTGCTTCCTAGTTGGCGTTGTGCGTACATTTATTCCATTGATTACAGGTCAAAAGGCCTACTCTAAGCAAACGGTGTACGACGCGCACTTGACCTCAAAAAAACATGTCAAGGCAATCGCTAAGCAAGCCGCCTCCAGCGAGCCGCCACAAAATCCAAACGGCATTCATCCATCTCCATCTTCTAACGACCCAAGTTTATGGCGGTCCAGGTTACGGAACGCTGCGCTTTTCACAACCGTTTCTGCCTCTTTACTTATCATGCTCGCTCCCACAATCAACGAAACAAAATCCAACGTGGAACGCCGCTTCTCTCTGACCGCACGCGAACGTGAGCAGGAACTGCTCGAACAATCAAAACCTACCGTCGCTCCCACGAACAACGGAGATGGCCCTGGCGAGGAGGAAGAGGAAGAGGAAAGAATTTACAATCCACTCAAACTTCCCCTCGGTTGGGATGGAAAGCCAATCCCATACTGGCTGTATAAGCTGCATGGCCTTGGTGTTGAGTATCGATGTGAAATATGTTCCGACCATGTGTACATGGGGAGGTACGGAGATCTTCCGGGGTTGGCCGATAATTGCTCATGGTGCAATCCCCAATAGGAAGAATTTTGACCGACACTTCCAGGTACTTGCCCAGGTCGATTCGACGGAAGCAACCTAATCACCGTTTACAGGAATCCCGGCATGCTTTCGGTATGCGGGCTCTAGGTTTGCCGAACACGAAACATTTCCACGAAATCACTCGCATAGAGGATGCTCTTTCACGTACGTTTATTATCTTTGTCCAGTTCGCTTCCAGCAAACCAAAACTGACAATTACCACTAGTTGCAGAAAAGCTTAAACGGGAAGGCAGGCATGAAATATTCGAGCAGGAGACGATGGAGGAACTTGAGGATGACGAGGGTAACGTATACAACAAGAAGACGTACGAGGACTTGAAGAAGCAGGGGCTTATCTAGTTATTCTTGCGTTCGTCGATGTTGTTTGCTTGTACTGGATTACCCGTTCCATATTCTAATTTCACCTCCCCGAGGAAAAATCACCATTCGACTATTTTACAGGCCTAGAGGCATCAGCACTTCTACGTGTTACTCGCTCAGGGGTAATGGGTATGGGAAGGTCGGCTGCGTGCGAATAGAGTTCCTCATCCGATGATGGACACGATGACAAGGGTGAATCTCCTGGTGAATCAAAGGGATTCCCGGCGGCTGCCTCCAGTAATGGTGGCGAAATCACCAAGCTCCCCTTGTCAATTTCTACAAGCTTCTCAATTGAATCACTCAACATGAACTGTCAAACTGACACTGACCAAGCTTGTCCCACCAATGCAAATCATCTGAGCTCGGGGCGGGCACTGTTACATTGTAGTTCAGGGACAAGGTGTAGATTCGAACTATGAAGACTTACGATCGTCCGTGTCGGATGGAAAGGCAAGGGCCGCCATTTTCTCTTCGAGAATCTCACCAGGAACAGCAGTCAAGGTAGTCTCAAGGAGTAGACGAGAAAGTGCGGCACGCTTTACCGTATCAATGATCCGCACTTCAGTTCGGAATAGAGCGAAAACTAAAAGGAGTAACAATTTAAGAATCTGTAGCGATGAGAAACTCCAAGTAAAATACCTGGGCGGTGATCGGATCCTCGGAGCTCGGCTCGCGAATAAACAGACAAGTCTAGATTGCCTTGAAACAAGATCCGGTCTGAAACACCGGTGAAGCGGGATAAGGATGAAGGTGTCCTAGGTTACATACCAGTCCAAGCGGGTATGCGCATTTTCTCGCTTGAGTCATAGTTGTCCGTTCCAACGTCGTACTTGTACGTGGGAGGGAACAGCAATGGCCCTTCATCGTACCCAGCAAAAGCCTCGCCGGTCTCGATCGCTAATCTCAACTGTATATTTGTCTGTTCTCGGGATCTCCCTGGGAGTGGGGGGAAACCTACCTGGTCAGATCCGACGAGTGGATCATAATCTCTTCCTGCCACAAGAGATCTGACGTTTTCATTGGAAAGGTCAATACGATAATTGGTGTCGGCTAGCCAGACAATGTTGCTACGAGCTTTCGTGAGAAAAAATCCCATCTTTCGTCGGCAAACGTACTCGTGGCTTGCGATTGTTTTTCCTTTAAGAAAGTGTAGTCCTTTTGCAATTGTCCTGAAATCAGCGTGGCGTTCTTCAACATTGGAGTACCCAGCGGCCAGATGGGCGGTAACAAAGCAGAAGCTGGTGTCGTGGTAGTCCAGCCGAACACCAATCCCCCCTTTGTTTCCTGATATTCCCCGCAAACCGGTCTCATCCAAGGGTCAACGGTCAGGTCTAATGCAGATGATCTGACCCACCTTCCGGGTAGCACCTTCCACATTTCGAATGACAGAGGTCAACTTTGATTTAACTATAACAAAAAGAGCGGTGCCGACCAACTGCGAATAGACCATTACCTCAGAGTAAATGAACGGGATTTGAAAGTGAATACCTGTTCGCTACGCAGTAGTACGTATTCTCCCGAGGTCTTTGACCGACCATTGATCGTTTCCATAATCTTGCATTCCCATACGCGCCTATACGTTCGGTCAGCAGCGAGTCGAGTCACAAAGAATGTCAGGTACCTTTTTTCTGGGTCAGTTTGGATAATCTGCTGAGCGGTGAGGAGAACTATCTCTTGGAAACCCAAAACAAAGATATCTGGCCTATGGGACCGGGTATCAGCGAAGCCTCTTCTTTGATAGGAAAGCATACTCGAGAAGGTCTACGGTAGCAAAATAGTCAGACAGACCCTTACGGAACTGTTCGTTAATTTGACTCACTATCTCGGGGGAATAACCAGGGAATTAAACTTTCGGACGGAGGCTGTACACTGCATGTTCACGTCAATAGAAGTGATGGTAGTACTCTTCGGTTTACCCTGCCATTTACATTCCAGGTTCCAACGAATATGGCACATGGATGAGTAGAGGAATATTCCGACACTCTGTAGGCTCGGAGTTCAGTACCAACAGCCACCACAACTTTCGAGTGACCGACCGTTCGTTTAGTGTCTTCCGGACCATATCATGAACAGGATCAAATATGTTTACTTGTGTCTGGTTGTTGAGGTTGCCCTGTTACACTTTAAAAAATTTGGTCAAAAACATAGGAGTCAAAGAACCTACGAGGAACATGTCAATAGCGATTTGCTTGTTCTTATCCTGAAAATTATTGATGTACGCTCTTGAAACGCTTTTCGTTGCATCGGAGAGAACACCTTTGGAAGGAATCATTCTGCGCTTCTTAAGACCAATAAGCCAAGGGGGCCTACCTGCTAACGTCCGTTTCCCAGTCCGCGTAAAGCTTGTGTTCAGAGCACCAGTACCGGCATATATACGCGACAGCGCGTCACCATTTTCTGCCCAGAGTTCCCTATGGTGTGCCCAGAGAGCGTTGGCTTGTAACCATTCACGGTGAACAAGGCTAAGGAATTGCTCGACCGCTTCGCGTGAAAGGATATCTTGAACGAAATTAGTCCGGTCCAGACTATATCAGGAGAAGTCAAAGACGGATAAATAGTATCTGAATCTATGTTACCAATCCAAACAATTTATCCTGAATACACCACGTTGTTCCGTGATTTTTTCGCCCGTCGAAGCATCAGTTAACGTGAATCCGAAGCGATCCATGTGATCAGCGATATCTTCCAAATGCCTTGGAAACATAAGAACGTGAACAAGCGGCGAGGTAATCGGCTTACCCAAGCTCCCTTACAATGCTATCATGGCCGCCAATTCTGACAGCGTTGTGGAAATCATAGTGTGTGATGCTAAGCTGATCACCCCAAATTCCTTTGGCTTGGTATAAATGCTTTGCATAAGCTGCTGTTAAGGTGGCTTCGTTCTCCTTTGTACCAAGTAGATTAATTGCATGCGTCACCCCGTATTCTTCCATGAGATGTGCGAAATGGCGCTCAAATGCGGGTTGTGATGCTTGTGGACGAGTTATTTGAATGCGTTGACCGAACGTTTGTATCCCCTGCTGTTCCCAAAATACTGCGCTCGAGAGTGAGAGCAAAATGAAGGTAAATGGAGAGATAACATACAAGGAACACTTCCTCGAACCTGAGTGTAACTCACGCAGTGCTGGTCTGTACTCAAAATTGTTTCGGTCTGTGACCCTTGCTCAGAGACAGGTCAAACGAATATATTGTTTGGACACTTGCCTCTACAAAGTTTGCGGTATTTCCGTCGTCATCAACACCTCGGGTATTGAAGCGGGTGCCTGCTCTCTTCCACCCGAGGCGCGATATCAGGGATAATGTGGCAATCACAGGAGCGCCGTTGACAGGCGGTGCTGGGAGGGCCATAGTAGACACACCTACATAGCCCTGTATGGCAAGAACCTAAGACACGGTCTGGGGTTTATATATCATCAAAAAAACATCAAGTGGTATCGCGTACAATGAATTGGCATCGATCTAGATCTTGGCGTTCGTGCAAATCAAGTTTCTCCCGGAAATCGAGTAAACTTCGGATGATGTATTCGTTCCAGACAAATCGTTCATCAAAAACCCCGATATCATATTGGATGTGACTATCTCGAGACAATCGTACAGCGAGCCTTGTTGATAGGTCCCACGGTGGATCTAGGGAATAATAGAAAGAACCAGAAGATAGGATCTTTGTGAGCGGCATGCATGGATGTTCGAAGACTGCACTTGAGCCGAGAGTCTGTAAATATGCTTCCCTGTTTGATATTGTGTCCATGTTCTCCGGATTGGCGAGCGAGTCTTGAGAAGAGGAGAAATCGTCCCATGAAGACGATGTCAAACAATAAAACTGAACTTCATGGATCCTTGCAACCTTTTCCGGAAGTGATTGAGATGGGCGAGTGTTCCCTACTTCGATAACAGTAGTGATCACCGCAAGGAATATATCTACACTCATGGTAAGTACGCGCGAACAATACGACGGTACGTGCCGTTGTACGCGCCATTTTCCACTGAAATGAGTCCCAAACATCCTTTCACGGCACGGTGTGTTAACTTGACAGCGCCGGCGAGATTCACTTCATCACCCGGCAAAAATTCGACTACGACTTGACTCGCATTGGCTGCCGCCGCGCGAAATGTGAGTGCCCTGTATGGGTGGCCTAGCCTCTGGTCATGAGAGTCTGTCAAGAGATAAAGCGTTCGCGGGTTGTGTCCAAGATAGAGATGCATCTGTACAAAGTGTGGGTTGGATCCGGGCTAGGACTCGTGATCAAAGTAAACACCAGCAGATAATCCGACGCGTAAGGCGTTTCGGTCACACATGCAAGTAGTCTAAAACGAACAACACTTGGTCCTATTCGAAGCGTCTACATGCAACATCCCCGTCTTCTGAAGGTGACCGGCATTCACTGGCGCTGATCTCGAATGCCACGGGAATGTCTTCATATAGTGCTAGTATATGAAACAGTCTCTTGTACAAACTCGTGACTAACGCAAAAGCTGTAACTGCTGATCATTTGTCGACAAAACGGTTATGTCCGGAGCTTGGAATGCGTCTGGATGAAAGCATGGCATTACTGTTTACGACTCCCCTAAAATCGTGCGATGAATGTCGAGGAAACCGACTTTGCTGAAACGATGTGGGATCAACTTCGGACTGAGAGGCGTGGCTCGGGATTTTCGGGCTGCGTGGTGGAGGGGAAAGAAAAGGGGAGGGTAACGGTGATGTCGAAGGAGACGGCAATGGATAGGCGACAGCTGAAGCTGAAGATGGAGAGGTGATCAAGCCATTTGACCGGCCCGACTTGGAAATGACAGAAAACATGGATTTAAATAACGAAGATTTTGACCGCTGAGCGCCGGCAGGCAATGATGAGGCGGAAGACGGATCAACGGTATCTGACAATGGTCATAAGTTAGGATGAGGAGATGGAAATGAGAAAGGTACCCGAAGAGGTGGGAAGAGCATTGTCATTAGCGCTCAAGCTCAAGAATAAGAACAACGGGACGAGCCAGACACAGATACCGAAGAAGGTTGCAATGTCTGTGAAACCGGGTGCGTTAGAGACCGGGGGACGATGCCTGTTGTAGTTTTGTCGCGCGTCGCGCGCAAGGCGAGAGAAATGCATGAACCACAGAAAGTGATTGATGATAGCCATCGCACACGATGCAATGAATGAAGCAGAAGACAGCGAGATGAGAGGCCAATGACCCGAGAAATTCTGCAGATACACTATGTGGCAGATGATTGAGAATATGGTCTGGAGGGGGGGGAGAGAATCGGTGATATAAAGCAACACATGCAAAGTAATGATTGTCTAGGAGATCAGGTGTGAACCGAGTGCAGCAAAGAGGGCAAGCTGTACAGACACAAGTGCCTCTCTGTCCAATCGACTTGGCAGAACGGGAGTGTTCTTCGATCAATTCCGAGATGTAGAGCAATCCGCTAGCTTGGGTCTGATCAGACCGGTAAGAGACCAGTGAGGGGTTGTACCAACCGAGAGAAAGAGTCACGAACACGAAAGCAGCCACAGCAGCGACATAGCTGGGTCGGAAAAGGTGTGCTCGACAGATCCCGAGAGCGAAGACACACGCACCTAAGATAGTAAAGCAACACCATACTCGAGGTTGAGGGAGGTCAAGTGGCGGTGGTAAAAGAGGCCCGTCGGCCAAACAAGTGTCATCATCAGGTATGTTACTACGACAGTCATGTTCGACAGGCGCGAAGCACCGCCCTGCATGGGATCTGCAGAGCTTGCATTAAAACCCTCTTCCGTCGCTCTTGGTCCTTGCCATTTAGTGGATCAGCGTGCACGACGGACTTGCTGTCCACCTGGGTTACGACGGACCGCGTATGTAAGATGGAGAAAGAGAAAAGAGTGACCGGCGACGGACGCCCTCTTGCTTAGGGCAGGTCGTCGCCCGACGACATGAACGCCTACGAGTGACTCAGGGCAGGGCTTCGCAGCTCGTCCGCGAAACCTATTTTCAGCCGTGGTGTAGGCCGTTCACGACCCGCACATTTTGGGCCGTGCAAGTTGTTTCTCGCCTGATGCAGCCCCCGACTTCTGCAATACCCGACTTCTACTACGCCCTCTTCGCCTTTTATGAGCCTGCCTTGACCACCATCGGGTTCATCGGGACCCTGTGTAATCCCGAAACGGTAATCGTGTTCCCCCTCTGCCTTTCACCGATGCTGATTACCCCCAGGCTCATAACGCCCAGGCGCCGTGGCCGGCAAACAGCCCCCCTCCTGCGGTTCTTCCCAGGGCCTCCGTTGTCACAGTCATCCAACTCGCACACGTTTGTGCCCTCATGGGGCTCCTGAATGTCTTCGTCCTCACTGCGGCGAGGAAGCACCTGGCTTTGCACCCTGCACTCCAGGAGAAGATTCTCCGAGCATTATTTATCCCTCTTCTCATCGGGGACGTTATGCATCTCTACGTCACGCTGTGGGCATTGGGTGATGACCGGTGGGACATCTTTCAGTGGTCTCCGATGCTGTGGACGACCGTACTCGTGGGGGCCAGTCTGCTGATCGCCAGAGTCATGTGGCATCTTGGTATATGGAGGTATGCAGATGCCAGGGATCGCGCCGCATTCCGAGGGCGCTCCCAGCCAGGTTCACAGTCGGAGAAGAAGTGAATTTTATTTCCTCATTTATACACATAAGTTACTATTCGCAAGAACAGCTCATTTGGTGTAACGCTTCCCGCACAGGGTATTTCGCTTTCCCTGTGAATGGTCCATCGCTACTCAGCTTGTGTTTAGTATGGACTATTCACAATCCCAGACTTGCTTTCCCAACTGCTCATGGGAGCAAGTGAGGTTCTGGTGGGCCTTCTCAGATTCTTCTTGTTGATCGCCAACACATTGTTCTCCAAAGCAACAATCTGGACCATCTGTTGAGAACGGAAACCTACGTTAGAGACAAGTTCACTCACGATTTCTTTGTCGTCTCCAAACTTGAAGTTGTCCTGGACCACGTTGTCCTCATACTTCTTGATCTCATACTTGTCGAGTTGCCCCTTCTTGACCTTCTTAAAGTCCCAGGCTATCACATATTTGCCGGTCGAGGTAACTATGGCATTCTCTTCTTGGCCTTCCCCTTGGTTAAACCTAGCAAGAAAATAGAAAGTGATGACGACTTGGGTTCAAAATGGTGCCTACCGCGCGGGAGAGAAGCTGATTTCGTGGCTCATGTACGCGACGTGTTCCGCACGCAACGTAAGTCGTCGTGGCATCGGCTTCGCATCTGCTGGGAAACTGCGATCAAAACCAAGGGAACCAGCATATCTACCCTCCCCAATCAGGGTGTCGATAAGGAGCAAATAACTCTTCGTCGTTGCCACTATCCACCGTCCACTGGCAGTGACATCAATACCAATGACAGGATCTCCCAGAGGTGGTAGTGCTGTTTTTGCATTCTTGCCGATGCAATCAAAGAGTCTGATATCACCCTTTTCACTCGCTACAGCGAGTCTACCGCTAGCCGTAGTCGTAACGCCGGAAAACTTGTTCTTGCTGACGTACTGTTTATATTGACTATCGACCATTTTGTTTCCAGAGACACGCGGGTCGATACGGAAGAGTGCGTTGTGCGATGCGCCAACTAGGGTCTGCTCTCTGGTAGTTTGAGCGAATTTGTTATCGGGCGCCATGTGGTCAACCGTAACATCATCGTGGACTTTCCACTCCTCCACCACTTTTCCACGTTCGATGTCCATGTTATACAAAGAGTGAGGGTCAGAAGGGTTCATTAAGACCATTTTCGTGTCTTGATCATGTAGCATAACCTGCAACATTGATCAGCCTATTTATATCCGATACGCAGGAATGAAACTACCTCTCGGGGTTTAAATTCTCTCCCCTTGGTGGTCGAAACCTTGCTGATGGTCGCAAAATACTTCACTTGATTGTCGCGGGTATGCGAGAAGACGCCGATATTGTTTCCCCGCACAACGTATGAGCGGTCGCCTTTATATCCAACCGTTAACATCGAGTTACGGTCTCCTGAGAGTCTTGGAATGGAAGATGCTTCTTCCTCCTCTTCCTCCTCTTCGCTTTGCTCTGTGATCGTTAGGAACACGAACCTACTTTCAGAGAGTTAAGAAAGCACCTTCATCAGGATCGAGCTCCGACAAAACCTCCTCTTCATCCCCCTCTTCGTCTTCTGCGTCATGCATCTCCACATCTTCGGAGCTGGAACTCATGACATATGCTCGTTCGTCGGGCTAATGGGGGGTCAGGATATGCTGTCAGCTAATGCCAAGGCTAGCTCACCTTGATCTTCGCCCAGGGTACCCGATGTAGTGTTTCCCATGCTGCTCTAGTAAAAGCTGCCTTGAAACTTTGATACCCCTCCGGAGAGATGAATTGGAACGCCCAGCTTCCGTAGGTTCCTCCGAGATCATAATTCCAAGTTAGAGAATGCGTCTGTTGAGACCATCGAGGGTTCATGTCGGAGGCAATCTTTTGCATTATCAGGTCGCCCTCATCGCACGTCGCAGCAACCCAATAATTATAGTCACCGGAAGTTCGCTCAATGATTTTTGCATCAAGAACTCCGTCATATGCAGACACAAATCCGTCAGCGTCCAGGTCCCAAGCAAAAAAGTAGGCTTGAGCCTCGGCGATTTCTGGTAAATCCGCACCACGCGGGACAGGTTCGGATTTACCGACGGCCTTCTTCGGGGAAGAAATACCAGATTGTTTAGCAACCGAAACATTTTCTATGATTGCTAGAGGATTGCCTGTTTCCTTCCGAGTCACGGCAGTTTTATCTTTGGTGACTTTTGCTCTGGTAGTCTTGGGTGCAGGAGGCCTGATAAAAATGCATGCGAATGGATCGTATTTCGGGACATGTTAGGGTACTTACTTCCAGATAAACTGATCGAGTTCCGAGTCTCGAATGTTATCAGCACTTGTTCTATACTTGCGCTCATACATGGCGCGGTACATGCAAGTTTCGAAGAATGCGCGTGTCGGCTCATTCGTCTCTTCTGTCATGAGAAACTCGAAAAGTTCGTCAACATCGCCATCCAGATCGCGCCATATGAAGGAGGCCTCTTGTGGGGTTTCTCCTAGACCAGCTCTGAACTCGAGCTCTTCGCTGATGAGGAAGACCTTTTCTTCGTCGGCTGGAACACGGTAAGTGGGGCTCGCCGAGGGAATGATATGACGCACTTTCGTCTTCGTCCTCTAATAGCTCCTGATCACCTTCCTCATATACCCGGGTGATAACAAGTTGGAAGTTGTGCTCGAGGGAGGGGACCCGTCTTATGGTAGCAATCGCTTCGTTGTAACTGCGAAGCGCATATGTAACTGATGCGAGAGAGATTGGAGACGCGAAAGCATACATGCATTCCCTGGAAGACCGCACGTCTCCTGGTCTGACAAGATACAACTGGCCCGACTCGATCTTAACTACCTCAGCAGCGTTGGGATCTTCTGAAGACCCACTATGAGTCAAGGAGGAAGAAGAGGATCATGATGTGCTTACGCCAGACTTTGCCTAGTACTTTTTGTGGGTGTCAGTATAGATGTCGTGTCTAACAGCTGATCGCAACCTACAGCTCCTGAAGATGTTCATTGTGGCCAGGTAGAAGGATGATGGCGCGTTGTGACAGACGCGTGACGTGTTGCACACCCTCCACCATCATGTCGAGCGGTGCGTCCCCTCACACCCGCGTTCCCGTCCTAACCATTGGATTATATACAGAAAACATCCCACCGATCTCCACGCCTCACCTGAGGAATCGTTCCACCAACTTGACCCAGGTAAGCCGAACGCCTTTCCTGCTCGTTCGATGCCGATAATCTGCAAGGACGTTGTTACTTCTCCCTCTTCGACCACGATATCTGAGGCTGGTGTGAGCACAAGCTTTCATCAGACGGACGACCTCGCTGTCCGCACCCACACATCTGCTGGGTTCCTCACTGCCCGCAAGATCACGATACGGTCAGAACCTGCGCTTCTTACATGCTTTGATGCGGCAGACAAGCAACTCTACGATCTTTGGGTTCCGAGGGCCTGACTGACATCCACAACCCGTCCTTGTCCAGTACGTAGTACAATCGTAGCGTACAACGTTGTGGTCTGGTGTTTACGTAAACCAGTGGCTCTGTCCGAACGGCCATGGTGCTCAGACTCAAACGGCCGACTCATTCGCCATCGCCCTTCTCCTGGGATTCACTGACTGCCCTGCGCTATGGCACACCGCCGCCATCAGAAGCACAGGTGGCAGAGCTGCCCTCACCGCCAACATCGTGGCTTTCTGCGCGCGACATGAAGATCTTTGGCGTCGAGCCACTGAGATCAGATCTTGGCGTTGTACGCTGTAGTGACTGCGACAAGCCGGTGCTACGGAGCGCCATTTCCGACCATGCGAGTGAGCTCACCCACTGTCCACAAGGCTTCTTGTGTTTATGCCATGACCCACCCCAGCAAATTGTAGTGACATACGATCGGGCAAGAAGTGGGTCAAGAGTAAATCAGCAGACGGTGAAGGTATCAACCAAGCCTCTTTTGGCGCGCTCTCGTCGACTGACCCGTTCTCCTGGCATGCCCTTTTCCTGACAGTGGAGTTGAAGAAAGGCAAGAAGCGTGGAGTGGACGGTGAAGAAGGGGATGACCCCTCCGAGCCCTCCAAGAAGAAGACAAAGATCACAAAGGGGCGGACCAAAGGCCCAGTGGACTATGACAAGCAGTGCGGCGTCATCAACGATAAGGGCCTCCCATGCTCGCGTTCGCTGACTTGCAAGGCGCACTCGATGGGGGCAAAGCGGGCGGTACAGGGACGTTCAAAACCATATAATGAGCTGTTTCTCGAATGGAACCGAGCCAACAACCCCAATTGGGTTGAGCCTGTCAAGAAGGAGACCAAGGCGGAGAAGAAGGAAAAGAGAGAGAAAGAAAAGGCAGAGAAAAAAAGACTCGCGATGGAGGCTGCGATTGCATCGGGTATGGATCCTAACAAGGCAGCAACAAAGAAAGCACCAAAGAAGACCCACGTGCCTACGACGACGAGTCGGTTGGAATGTGACGAAGCAGCAGAGAATCTGGACGAGCTTGATTCGGAAGCGGAGGTGGACTCGTTGGTGAAAGCGGTTCAAGAGGCCCAGTTGAAAGGAACGGTTGGTGTTCCTCTTGCGGTACCAAACTCGGAGAGTTCGTGGTTTGTGGTGAGGCGAGAACGTTTGAGGAACTGTCGAGACCTGTTGGCAAGTGCGCTTGCTCCTGGTGCTGCACGTAATGGGATCACTGCTGCAAGCATTGCGATAAGTTGACCCCCATCTCGTACTGCCAGCACTATAGTCGTGACTTGTAATCACCACCCTATTTACAACCGAACACTTCCTCGCATCTTTGACCTCTACGACTCCACGGCGCCGACGATCCTCAAATGGTTCACCTACGCATCAACGAACGCGAGCCGAATCCGAATCCTTGTGTGAACTTCATCACCGTCCTGCCCGTGCGCGACCCTACAGTCGAGGAGCCCGCTCGCCAGTTTCTTCGCGCGCTCGCTGCTCAGGTGAAACCAGTCATGAAAGAACATGGATTTGTTGTCAATAGTCTCGAAGAGGTGGGCGATTTTCCGGCTCCGAAATGATGAGCCCTGGTCAGGCGATCTCTGACCCGGACTCTAGTACGAGTACAACAGCGTCTTTGCAGGCCGGAACTGGAATCATGGTGAGACTATAGGTAATTCCACTTCCTCGTCCTAGGGTGTAACTGCTGATGAATCAAATGCGACCTTTCAAGAACTTGTCCTACGGTCATCTACTGGATCACTGCTTTCCACTCACTGGCTGATGAGTACACTTTGCCATGAGGTATTTTACAGCGAACTTGGCTTCTGTAGTTGAATACCTATACTGATCTTCTGCTCCTAGTTGGCTCACATCAAGGTTGGCAAACAGTCATACTGTGGTTATTGTACAGGAGAATCATAATGGAACATAGCACATGGATCACGGATCGGCGTTCCAAGCTCTCTGGCGTCAGCTCCAGCAGGAAGTACGTGCCCTTCAAATCGGGGGGTACTATGGGGACGGTGCGATACCTTGTTTCTTCTTTCCTTACGAAGCCTTGACCCTCTACTTTGTTCATTGCGTCTTAGGCTACTGGTCATCTGGCACTAGGTTACTTGACTCCGCTAAAGTTGCGGGGCGGAATATCGAGATGGGCGAGCTCCCTGAATATATGGTGTGTTTCAGTTTCAGAAGTTGGTCTTGCTTAGACTGAATAAATCAGTGTGGTGGTGCTCATTCGAGAGCACGACCTGTCTCGCGCCGGCCCCGCAAGCCCCAAGGCCCACAGGCATCCAAGAAACGGAAAGCGGGATCACGAGTAAACTCGACTGCATTCAACACCATCGGTAAAGCTTTAAATGAACAGTTGGAAGGGGAGAGTAAATCGCATGGCGTTGGATTCCGGAAGAAAGCTGGAAGGTTGGTATGGATCCTCTTCAAGGTCTGTTCGACGGTTATGGTACTATGCAGTAAACGGGCAAGGGAAGAGCGTGCACTAGCTGCTGAACAACGAATCCAAGCTCTTCACGGCAAATCATCCTCTTCAAGTCTTCTTTTATTACCTGTCGTTGGAGATAACTCAGGGTCAGAAGGTGAGGAACGAGACTCTGAGACAGATTACGACCGTCGTCGCATACTGCTGGAGGTCATCGAAGAGAAAGACTTAGATGCGCTCAGGGCTACGGCGCTTAATCCTGCACACGATTTCCTGTTGCCGAGTGGCGGCTCTTCCAGAGAGCGTGGAGATGCCTGTCCCCACGACTCTACCGCTGCCGGACCAAGGATATTTGATTCTGCTTCCGACGGGCTTAGTGAAAATCAGATCAAGACCTCCCCGAGTGATGCAACATCTATACGACCGAACAAGAAGCGGAAAACATCGCAGTCAAGACTCATCTTCACCTCCCATATCACTCCCGCCGTCACAGAAGCAACGAAAGCCAGACGAGAGGATCTGTGGGATTGTATAGTCTGTACACTGTGAGCACAGTTTTCTTTTTTTTTAAAAAAAAAAAAAGGAAAGACGGACTGCCCCGGTCACCAGTAACAACGAACCGAGCCACCTAGCATGCTCTGCTTGTGGTACTCCACGCGGGGAGTCGAAATGGGTCGGTGACAACCAATCCCCATTGTAGAGTCTTGTAGTAGCGCTTGTGTAGCCGAGAGTGGTCACGTGGGAGAGAGCGATACCAGCATGCAACTTGACCTGTGCTTGTTCATTGCTGTCGGTGTGCTTCAACCTGGACGCTACGACCTTGCGGTTAACTTGACGACCAAATCTCTTAACTGACAGTGACGAGCATTAATCGCATTGTTTCAAAACCACCACCTTACTCGCCGCACTCTCACGTCACTGGCAAGCCCAAGCCAGCTCTGCTGTGTGTCGATGGCTCAGTCGGGCGAGGAATATCTCGCGGTTCTCAAGGCTTCCTATGACTATGAACCGCAATCCGAAGATGAAATTGCAATCAAGGAGAACCAGATTGTCTTTCTCCTCGAGAAGACCGACGACGAGTTGGGTCCAGTCTTACTCACCTTTCTCGCTACAATTGACTTCCGCATCGATATAGCTGGTGGAAGGTAAAGATCAAAGGTGACTCGCAAGACGAAGACAGCCCTTCGGGGCTAGTTCCTGCGGCATACGTAGAGCAGGTGAGTGTTTCCATGTCTTTCACGGCATACTATTTATGTGGAGCGGCTATGCAGGCGGAGCACACTTCTTTCGCGAAGGCACTATATGATTACGATGCAGCGGCCACGGGGGAGCTCTCTATCAGAGAAGATGAGACCCTCATGGTCTTCGATCGTGAGGATGAATGGATCCTTGTTCAAAGTCAGAGAGAAGGTGGTAGGGCTGGCTTTGTACCCGGAAACTATGTTCAAGAGGTATGCTTTCACCTCGTATCCAGAAACGCTCATTCACTGCCATCAAAGTCTGGTGGAGATGGAGTGCCAGAGCCAGAACAAGTGCCAGAGCCAGAGCCAGAGCCAGAGCTAGAGCCAGAGCCGGAGCCAGTACCGGCCCCTCGCCCCCAGCTTGCTCCCTCATCGGTTAGTTCTTTTTTTCTGAATGATGATCATACCTCAACTAGTGTTGCAGCCGAACCCCCCTCCGCGCCCTGTCAGTGTATACGTGGACCCAGCAGACCGTGTCGCTCAGACTCCTGTCAAAGTTCAAGCCGACAACATCAGGACTTGGGCCATCTCTGAAGTAGACAAGAAGGGAAAGAAGAAGAAGGGCACGCTTGGCATTGGGAATGGGTCCCTGTTTTTCGCGAGTGAATCAGACAAGGTGGGTTCCTTGCAGTACAATGACTATCTGCTTACATCTTTCCTAGACGCCTGTGCAAAAGTGGGACACTGCCGATGTCGAGGATTTCACAATCGAAAGGCACAAGCACATTCTCATCGATATGGGAGGTCGTAATCCAACGAAGTTGCACTTCAACGCCGGCAAGGAGGAGATAGCAGAAACGATCCTAACCAAGCTGGATGATTCGAGAAAGCTGGCTATCTACAACGCCAAGGCTGTGTCGGAGGCTGTCACTGCGGAATTGCACGCTCATCGGTCAGCACTCACTCCCCCACCACGTCCTAACGAAAGCGGTAGCCCATCAAAGAAGAATGGGGTATCCGTGAGGTTCACGGAGGAGTCCCCCGAGATAATACCACCCAGGGAGCCTTCAGAAGAGGATGAAGCAGAGGAAGAGAGTGTTGGCTTAACTGGCGACGAACAGGGAGGCGAACTTGCAGCTGCGTTATACGACTTCGAGGGTACTGGTCCTGACGAGCTTTCAGTCCGAGAGAGGGAACAATTATACATCATCGAGAAAGAGGGAGAAGAGTGGTGGAAGTGTAGGAATGCGCAGGGTAATGAAGGGGTCGTGCCCGCATCCTATCTCGAGGTAGGCATTGTCATCCCGTTATGTGATGATTCCGTCCGACTGTTTCGCAGTCCCTAAGATCTTCGGTTCCCACCAAGCTTGAAGATGTTGATAGTCGGGCACAAAAGGAGCGAGAACGTGAGGAGGTCGAGAAGAGGGAACGTGAAGCTCGAGAACTTGCTGACAGGGAGCGGAAGAAGACTGAACAGGAACGCGCTAGGGCTGCGGCAGAGGCACAAAAGAAACGTCAAGAAAAGGAACGGGCTGCTACCGCCACGGAGGCCTCGAGGAAGCAACGGCAGGAAGCAACTAAGCGTACACAGCAAAAGGCCGAGGATGAGCAGGGCACATCCGCGTACGATAGTTCACTCCTGTCTCAGGTCCTCTCTGACTGTAGTCTCCAGCCGCTCGC
Organism: Boletellus pseudochrysenteroides; assembly: GCA_038090975.1. Taxonomy (NCBI): domain Eukaryota; kingdom Fungi; phylum Basidiomycota; class Agaricomycetes; order Boletales; family Boletaceae; genus Boletellus; species Boletellus pseudochrysenteroides. Next base: position 41,178 of record JBBPNQ010000029.1, read on the forward strand.
GGTCTTCGGCGAGCAATCCATCACGGGACTCTGTGTCGACCCGCACGTCCAGTGAACATAAGAGTACGTTCTCGTCTTCGAGTACTGAGCCTATCTAACTCACCTGACCAGACGCACCTCCTCCAGAATCCACAAGGACCTGGCACGATCGAAGCGGACAGTTCCGCGTTGAAGCCGCGCTTCTTGGATACACTAACGGAAAGCTCAGGTTACACAAAGTCAATGGTGTTGTCATTGAGGTTCCATCTGAAAAGATGTCCCTTGAAGATATGCGATATGTCGAGCGTTTGATGAAGAAGAAGCTATCCAGTTCTTCGGGTACAGCTGTTCCTTCACGAGCTTCTAACGACGACGACGACGAACCCTTGGCGCTTAAGCGTCCGATTGAGGCTACAAAGCGCGAGCCATCGAAAAAAGGTCCCCAAACTGACTGGTTCGAATTCTTTTTGTCCGCTGGCTGTGACATTGATGACTGTACACGCTATGCACACTCGTTTGAGAGGGATAAAATCGATGAGAGCCTACTCCCAGATATCACAGAATCCACCATGCGCTCGCTCGGCCTCCGGGAGGGAGATATTATTCGGGTAAACAAGGTCATTCAACAAAAGTATGCTAAGCCCCAAGCCCCGCCTCCGGACCATCTAGCTAGTGATGAAGAACTTGCGATACGACTGCAGGAGGAGGAAAATGCGAAGAAGCCCGTTAGCCCAGCTCCAAATCTCTTCGCTGGACCAGGCGGTATCTTGAAAAATAATACACAGCGTCGCGGTAGACCTCAGCCTAGCAAGAGTCTACCTCCATCTACCGTTGATTTGGGCGCCATTGGGACTGCATATGAGCAAATCAAACGTTCTGGTTCCCCGCTCGTTCGTACGAGCAGCCCAGCCACAGCATCTCCCGTGCAACCTCCACAGCGGTCCAGTTCCGCAATGGCAACAGTCTCTGGCTTTGATGATGACGCGTGGACGAACAGATCAGGTTCGAAACCTCCCGTTCTGAACCCCACCCCGCCGGCTAGCATGCCTCCGCCGAGGGCGACATCAGTGCCTCCAGCGCCCCAAGCAGCTGTGGCACTTCCTTCCGCCCCCCCAGTCCTACCCCAAGAAGGCATGGCAATTGGCCCTAGTTCACTCGCGAAGACTACGGATGTTGATGTATTCGAACAACTGGCGCGCCTTAGCCAACTCAAGACAAATCGGGTCGCGCCCCCTCTTTCTCCAACCCCTCCCTCTACATCTGCGCCTCCTGTCACTTCTCCGCCAGCTGTCTCACCACCACCAAGTTACAACAATGGGCTTGGTATGGGGTCGTCTTCTTCCCCTATCGGCCAGCATCTTCAAAATCAACAGTCTGGGATGCTCCCACTTCCCCAGCAGAATGGCCCACGGGGACCCTATGCACCGGTACCTGCTAATCAGGGGCTATTACAGCCTTTGATACCTACTCAAACTGGGTTCAATGGCTTTGTTGCAACGCGTCCTTCTAATACATCACCTTTCCAATCTCAACAACCTTCCTTCTTGCAGCCCCAAGTCACCGGGTTCCCCGGTAACCCCCAGATAATTAATTCACCACCTACTGGATTCCCTACATCTGGTCCCCTTTTGGCTCAACCCACCGGTGTTAGTGGTGGGCCGTTTGGTGGCTTCACGCCGACATCTGTCTTCCCCAATACAGGAGTGGTACCAATGCAAACTAGTGCGTATAGTTGGGATATTCCATTTGATTATTAACCGTGTATCGCAGATCCGACCACTTTCCCGCCATTTGGACAGTCGCCATTTAACGATACCGTATCCACTCCATCCCCAGCACCACCGAACAGCGCTTCAAATTCAAACACTTCTCCTGCGAATATCTTTGCGCAGATGAAATCTGGAACATTCGCATCGGGCGATGAACATGCAGCGCCCCAGCAGGCGGGTGAGTTTGGTTACTTCATGCATTTTAGTGTCTCCTATAATTCGTGACAGATAAATATAATGCTCTTCGAGTCAATTGTGAGTAATGCATTTTTTTTGTTCGATCAGATTTGTTTGACTTTTTGTGGCAGCACAATCGACAGGATGGGTTCCACAGCCTACTGGTTGGGGCTTCCAATCGAATACTGGGTTTCAGAATGGATATACAGGGTATTAGCGCTTGTACTTAGCCTCTATTTCATTGTCTTACACCCATCTAACTTGACTGATAATTGGATGGAATATGGTAGCAAAACAAAGCGGGAATGCGACAATGACGGAAGTTAAAGACAGTGGCTTTACGACGATTCCATAATGCCATGAGTGTACCCAACACGCTCAAAATACCCCTTTAACCCCAACCTTATTTCAGGGGCGATGTCGCGTGCGAGCAGACCCGTACTCAAAGGGTAGATGACAGGCAGATACTTGACGAACTAGTCACTTGATCAGTATCATGTAGACCAGAAGCATCAATGACCTACTGTTTTATCGTCGAAACGGCAAAAGCCATCGAGAATTTCGGTCACAACTGGTGTCCAGGCAGCAATGTTCTTGGTTTGTGTATCGGCTCGCAATTTAGTATAGTCCGACAAGACGTTCAAACCAAGCCTGCATGGGTCCCATCAGCTCTCAGATACTTCAAACATAACGACAGAACTTACGGCAGGAGTCGTTCAGCTATTTGGGACCTCATCAACTGATGCTCCACCCGCTCGTCAAAATACATTCTAAGTAGTACATGCACCAACGTTGCGGCACTGCTGGATTCTTGTTTCAGGAGATTAGGCAGGTGCTTCATAAATCCTTGACGAGTCTTAATTCGGGTTGGAAACCTGTCAAGCTCGAAGCAGACTCACCAACTTTCCACAACCCGGTGCGAAGCTCCTTGTCGTCGTTGAACATGCGTGCGAACTGATAGCTATGATCTAGTACACCCATCAGTCTGAGTAGTTGACCCGGAGGCATCGCATGATAAACGGCGTCATTGCGAAGTAAGTCATTGGTAGTCTCGATCAGAAACAACTGAAGAACGCATTTGACAATGATTTGCTTGAAGACCCGACGACGACTACCAAATGATGGCTTCGCCTCACTCGGCGAGCGATCACTGGTGGGAGACAGAGGAGCAGGCAAAATTGCCTGCCCAGTGGAGTCTACTTCTCTCGGTATCAGCATGCATCAAAGAAATGATGATGTCGCTTACCGGAAGTATCAAAATCAACAGTACTGCCGTCAATTTCCACTCGTAAAGTCTCATCAAACAGCTGATGAGGTGTGGTCGTCCGAAACAGTTTGACAAAGGTGGACGCTACTCGCTCCCAGCGCGTGTTACTTAGCTTTTCCGCGTTGTTCTCCAAGAATTGTTGTAGGCATGATGTTCCAATGCGCGCAAGCGTATCGTTTTCTGTTATCACCGTCAGAATATAGACGGTTGGAGAAGTTGTGGACTAACCTTGACAAATGCAGACACACAGCAAATCCAACAGCCCGTCAAGAAAGCGCTCGAGAATTTCGTAGTAGAATGTAAAAAGATCAACAAGGTCACGGAGTGCTTGAATCATGGTCGTCGATAGCCAAACACTCAAATCCTCTTGTGTGCTGAAACGTGAGAGGTCTTGGCTCGACTTGAGAATGGCAAATATAGGGAAGAGGAGTTCTTGGCAGATGTTGTCCCAGAATTCAACAGGGAAAGAGCCACCACGAGCCTTCAACGTCGTGAAAAGTGAATCCAACGCCCTGAAATATGAGAATTAAATCCAACAGGGATTGGAGGCTCCAGACTAAATGTCTCACAATCGCCGTACTTCTAGATCTTCCCCATTCATTATAATATCGTAGAAACCAAACAATACCGGGAACCAAAACCGTATCATCCCGTCTTCGTTAGGTGACTGCCCTTCGGGGCCGAGAGCGCACTCCGGAGAGTTGAGCATGACTGGGATTACACCACGGAGCATCGCAATAGCGAGCAAGCTGAGCTTCTGATACTTGCTCACTTTACAAAATTCCGTGACGCAGACGGTCAAGTCTGCAAACGAGCCGTGGCGGACAATTGCAGCAAAATGGTCTTTGTTCAGCCGGCTCACTATTTCAAACGCGGAGTTGGCAATTCGTTCTGGGGAGAGATCAATCCCGGAGTGACCCACATAGTCCAGGAAGCTCGTACCTGTGAGCACTTTGGAGGCAGCAGAAAAAACGCCAAACATAGTTCGCCACCCCGATCGCATATTCTCAACTCGTGCTTGTATCATTTGCTGGAGGCACTGCAAGACCTGCCAACAAACGCGTGGGATCAGGCCACTAGGGAGCAACAGGGGAGCCTTACCATATCTCGAATATCTGGATTGGCATTATGAATCATGGTGTGTTCAAATGGCTTAAGGAAGTCTTTTTGAAACTTGAAATGTGGCAATTCCTCTTTTTCGAGGAAACGCATAGATAACTGTCGTAGAGAGTCCAAAGCGAAAAATCCGACGTAAGGATTGCTGTGGCAGCAGACCTACCAACCAATATGTGATAATCAATAACAATGAAAACAGAACATACTTGGTTAAAATGTTCTCCTAAAATGTCCCAAAGACTGGACCACTCTAATCGGATGCGGTTCATGTTGTAGTAGGATATTTCAACCAGCTTTTGAAGGCTGAAGAGGCGCGGATGCTGTGAGAGGCCCGAAGATTGGATTTCCTCCCAAGAAATGTCGCAGAGCGCCCGGACAAAGTCGACAATTGCAGTCTGTGATGATTTTAATACTTCTAAGATTCGGGGGTAAAGGACCTACTCTCGATAGATGATGGCTGAGAGAAAAGACCATATCGGCCGCCACGGTAATATGCGTCGATCGACTTTCGTTTGCGAGGTCTTCATTCGGCAGTTTCTTGAGGCGACTGAAAACAACATTTAGCATCCGTATGCCTCTCCGCTGGGAATATCTGACCCTTTCTTTCCAGCATCGGGAACTTCGACGCCACTACTTATCAATTGCATGTGTTCCAATTGACTGACACACGATAAAACCTCGCGCCAGGATCCTTTCAGGTTATTGCCCTCGCTTACCGCGACATCCAAAAGAGTCTTGATGGCCTCCATGTTTTTTGTCTTCATCTCTCCCAGGTTATTGAGGAAAGTGAATTTTGCCAGGGTTGTCACGAAAGCGTTGCGCTCCAGTTCCAAGTCAAAGAAACAGACAATACGGATCGCATTCTTGAATCCGTCGAGACACAAATCAACGACCTCTAAATCATCCGTGTTTTGGAGGGGCCCTGATAGCCCCGCAAGGAAGGGTATCCAGGCGACCTCAAACATTGGTCGCACATGGACAAAGTGGGAGGCGCTAAAAAACTGTTCTCCCGCACGGGATCGACGCTGAGAGCGCATCAACGTTTTGAAGAGAGCCTAGGAATGATGTGTAAACAAAAGGTCAAGATGAGACTGATAAACCTTCCAAACCTCTGTCTTGTTAGCTATGCTACTGGATTGAAGTATATATGCTTCCTTTTGAAGGTCCCTCCCGACGCTGGCAAGGACGTTGGCAAGACCAGGTCCTGCAGTTGGAAGGTTGACAGCAGCATCTATCTCGTCTTTCATTCGAATCTCATTGTGTTGAATCTCATCAAAGATACTGGACAGGAAGTCCTCTGGAAGGTCCTCGCCATCGTTGATTCCTCGATTGTTTCGGACAAAGTCTGACTTGGTCATACGACTCTTGATCTGTGGGTTGTGAGCATCGGTGTTGAGCAAGATCGTAGAATACGCCAGCACGTAAGCAGTATCTATTCCCGGGTATTGAGTATCAGATACAGTCAACAGGAATCCTGGATACACCAACCTGCATTCTTAAAGGGTGTTTGCGGGTTTCCTGCAATGTACCTTTCAGCGAATTTGAGCATGAAGCGATCAATCTTTTGAGCCTCTCCAGGAAGACGGAACGCTTGCAGAAAAAGTCGCAGAGCATCAATGAACTTCGAATTCCGGAAGTCAAGGAGATCAACGAATGCATGCATGATAGCTACGTTGACATCATCACTGCAACGCAAGAATCAGATACATACAAGATAAAAGTGCATCTGTCACGTACCCCTCGCCCAGGTACTCTCCTATCATGGCCTTACTCAAACCATCAGTAGTCAGAAGGAATTGTGCAATGTCTTGCGGCAATGAGCTGGGAATGAAACCGGTTTCTTGAAGGAACTGGATACCCTGTGCAGCATGAAATTAACAATACTTTTCCTGTCAAGGCCTACAACTTACACGCTTCGGCTTGAAATTGAACTTCTTGATACCTTCGAGTAAAGTTGTCTTCTTCTGCTTTGCATTCTCAAACCTGGTCGGGTCATCCACAACGTCAGGCGTCGGTTGTCGGAGAGCCTCAACACTTCCCGTCGAGGTTGCTAATCTGTCGAGGGATGAATCCGGAGTCATCGAATCATGACCTGTCTCCTCTCCTGTTTGACTGTGAGCTCCAGGATCGCCACTGTGATCCGCCGGCGTTTTGCCCGAAGTTATGCCCCAGGTCACTAACGACCTAAGCACAGAGACGAGACATTCGATTCCTTGCCTCCGCAGTTGGCCTTCCGAAAGACCGATGGTGGATGTATCTATTATGCCCGGGACGGATATTACTCCAGAAGAGTATGATGACGAACTATGTGCCCTAGTCTGTGGATTGACAGCCGGGCTAGCGGGTTCAACATTCTTGGATTGCGAAGTGTTATATGGCAAAGTAGCGACTTTGGAGACGATGTTCATCAGACTGGACGGGTTGCTCAGTTGGAGACAAGTGCGACACAAAACCGACTTACTGCTCGTAGATATTATCCGCAGCTTCGCTGTCACAGTCATAGTTGAGGTACAACTCCACCAATGCTTGTGGATCCTGGCAGAGTTTAGACAACATTGCGAGAATGACAGCCTTCTGCTTGAGAGTCGATGTCCGCATTTCTAGAATGGGGATAAAGATCTCATGCAAAAGAACTTCGATCTCTTTCTGGTTATCACACAAAATATCAACTGAATGGAATGATGGTCCATTTGGATGCATACCTTGAGCTTGGTCCGCATACCAGATATCACACGCCAGAAAATCTCCACGCTCACATCAAACACCTGCGGAACTGGGCTCACAGCATTCCTACTCAAGGTCAAGCAGAGATATTGATTGATTGCTTGTATGAATGTCGTCGCTTCGTGCGAAGAGCTCGAGTAGATGACTGCCGAAGGATCAACGAGAAGACTCATATGCGAGTTTAAAACCGTTAACACTAGGTGAAGGGAGAGAAGCTTCGACCGCATTGCGTGCGATTTTAAGTCGCGCTCGCTGAGAACTGACTTGAGATTAGCAGGAGACTGAATCCAATGCACACGAACCTTTCAGTGTTCAAAGACTTCATTGTCAATTTGCACAGAGCTCGGAAGACCAAAAACGCATCCTTGATAAACATGTCCTGAGTGGAGAGCTCTGCGTGTATATGTATACCCTCCGTTCGGGCATCCAAGGATCTGTTACCAAATATTTCGCGTCTAACAGGTTAGCAGTTCATTCTGGAAATGCTTCCGTGGATGATGCTCACCCTTCTTCGCCATGACCCTGACCATCCAACGGCGGATGTGATATCACTGGCTCCACTGAGAAATCGGTAGGGCCCTCCTCGGGGGAAATAGAAGACATGTCCTCACGTGCGTTTTCAGTCTCAACGTTCTCCGTATGTGTCGAGTCGGGTGCGAGTTGTGCTGGAACTAATGATGAATGTCGAGTTTCAGCATTCGTTGTGACGTAATGATGGGCGACTGATGGCAGTGTCTCAGAGCTGACGGAAGACCTGGGTATCACCCCTTCATCCGACTCCACTGGTTTTCCAGATCTACACCGCGTAAAGACGTGGTGTACCATCTGTGTCAGCCCACCTTGAGCAACCATCTGATTCACAGGGTCCGTGCTCAGAAGGAATATATTGTACACTGTTCGTATGGCCTTCAGCAGCGAGGAATGATGAACGTAGATTGTAGGAGACAAGATCAGGGCGAGAAGAGCTTTAACGACCTGTAGGGAAACTGTTTCTGGCGTTGTTTCGGTATGACAGGCAGTTATGGTGTGGACCACCAGGTCAACAAGCGAAGGCTGTGGAATGTTCGATTGCGAACCGGATATGGACCGTCGACCTTGCAATGTAGGGGAAGGGGGAGGGGAGGGGAGTAAGGTAGCAGAACTCTCCTCGGCAAAGAAGGAATATGATATCAACTTGGAGATACAGTCCAAGCTGGCAATCATGAGCTTTTCGCTTCTCGTCTCGCAAGCAAGGCGAAGGGGCTCGAAGATTTCCCGTGGCCTGTCACCACCTTTGCCCGCTCTGACCATTTCCAGTGCCTTCTGCGCGCTGTCGCGCAGTGGGGGGGAGCGCTTTGCCTCCTTCGAGGACAATATTGCTTCCAATGCAGACGATATAAGAATAACAGAGACAGTGTGTCCCGTAGACATTGTCAATGAGCGTCTATGGGCTGAATGGGAACTTTGAGCAGTACTAGAGGGTGTCTGTGCCCATGGCTCGCTGTGTTCATTGGACTCCGCGACTTGGGTGGGGATGACTGGTATGGAAGTCCGACTTGTACGGTGTAACACTTCAGCAGGGACGGGGGACTCGGGAACGGGAGAAGGGGTGTCGGGAGTTGGAGCTGCAGTTGACGTGGTTATGGAATCAACTTGGTTCGCGACGGCTTGTGGATCTGTCAAACCGACTTGTGGGCTACCAGCTGGCTCCAGAGCACCTTGTTCGTCCTCCGAAACGCCGTCATGAGGAGTGGGCTCGCACTGTGGATCATCAACGGGGATTTGAACACTCTGCGCGACTGGTCCTAAAATTTCAACAGGATGTGCATCGACGGAGGGTCGTTGTTGATGCATGGGGATCCTAGAATGTCCCGGTCAACGGTAAGTAGTAGCAAATGGTTACTAATAACTAAGTATCAGTGTAAGCGTTACCGACGACGGAACTTGCCGAGAAGGCACACACATGGTCTCCGAGTCCCCGATACCTGCCGGGGCTGCAGCTGCAGTACTCAAACGATCAGAACCCCTTCCAGAAACCGCAGTCTCCGTGCAAGGACCAGATTTTGATAAGTCCCCGTCGCTCCTGGATCTTCTCCGAAGCTATGAGAGGATTGGATTTCAGGCTACCAGCCTAGGAAAGGCTATTGAGATCGTCAATCGCATGGTGCGTATCCAATCGCCTGCAATCACCCACTCGACCTTCATTCTACAAATCTCAGCGAAAATGGCGTCTCTCAGACGAGCCTCTCTTGCCAGATGAATCGGACGAATACGCGGACCCCCAAGTAAGAGCTCAAACGCGCTGCAACATCTTCCTTGGCTATACTTCAAACCTCATCTCCTCCGGTTTACGTGAGATTATACTTTACCTTGTGAGGCACAAACACGTCTCGGCGATCGTGACGACTGCAGGGGGGATCGAAGAGGACTTCATCAAGTGCCTCGGAAAGACGTACCTTGCTGATTTCAATATGGATGGCGCGGATCTTCGAAAAAGAGGTCTCAACCGCGTTGGAAACCTCGTCTTACCAAACGACAACTACTGCAAATTCGAGGATTGGTTCATCCCCATTCTCGATATAATGTTGGCGGAGCAGAAAGCTTCCGGTCAAGTATGGACACCAAGCACTTTCATTCGCCGTTTAGGAAAGGAAATTGACAACGAAGAGTCTGTGTATTATTGGGCTTATAAAGTGAATACAATGCATCTAGGCGTGTTTACTTGGCCCTCTCCGAACAAGGCTGATTCGCTTATTACTCCAGAACGACATTCCGGTTTTCTGCCCAGCCCTTACCGATGGCTCAATAGGAGACATGATTTACTTTCATTCTTTCCGATCCCCGGGATTGCTCGTCGATATCGTGGGCGATATCCGCTCCTTAAACGAGCTATCTCGTAAGTCAAAAAAAGCGGGAATGATCATCCTCGGTGGCGGAGTCTGTAAACATCAGATCGCAAATGCCATGTTAATTGTAAGGACACTTGCTTTTCATCGGACGGTATCCGTTGACTCCTTCGCAGAGGAATGGAGCCGACTACTCGGTCTTCATCGTTAGAATTTACCTTCGCCGTTCTTGGCGCTTGCTGATCGTTCAATGTAGAATACGGGACAGGAGTTTGACGGATCTGATTCTGGTGCTCGACCAGACGAAGCAGTTTCGTGGGGTAAAATTCGTGCCAATGCGGATTCGGTTAAAGTACCGCCTCCCGCAGATCACCCTAATTTTGACACTAATACATCCATCTCTTTAGGTCTTTGCTGATGCAACGTTAGTCTTTCCACTCCTAGTAGCCGCTACCTTTGCGCAGAGTTAGCAGCCCTAAAGGCGGCTCAGTATGACGAGCAGCCCGCCCTGCGCCTGCAGGATTCATGTTTGTCATGGCATTTATACAAGAAAATTACCATAAATAACGTATCCAGCAGGCCTACAAAGAGCACGGGAGATAGGTGGCTACAGAATACTAAAGAGGTGTAAAGAGCCTCCGCTCTACCCGCTCACAGAGTGTTCAGCTCCATGATTGAAAGTGTGTCAGAAATCGAAACAGTAAACCGACGAAGGGCTTACCTCTTTGCATTTCTCCGGACCAAATCACCAAATCATCCCGTAACAACTGCAAAATCATCATCGAGTCTCGCATCACCTGAACCGACGAGGACTCATTCAAGCAGGCGACCGCCTCGTCGAATGCATGCTTCCCTAAGTGACAGGCACGTTCAGGGCTTTTGCGGACATCATGGTAATACACTGCAAAGTTCAAGGCTAAACCCAATCTCGTGGGATGTGTGGGCTCGAGCTTAGCCAAAGCATGCTTGTACGCATACTTGTATGCAGCGAGAGAGAGGTCTGAATAGCTGCTTCTATCACTTTGCTGTGCGAACTCGGCCAAATAGCGAAAGTAATCGCCCTTCCTGTATGAACAGTGAGGAAATGCCGATGCCGAAGTATTCCGCCGGCTTCCTCACATTTTGTAATAAAATACTGTCTCCTCGCCAGGTTCGGCTGTTGACAGCAAATAGTCGTCGAGCAGCTTCACAATGTCTTTGCAGACTTCGGCGAGTTCATTCTCGACACGAGTTCGTTGTTGGCTGATCAGCTGCACCTGGTGTTTGGAGTGGTGTCCTGTTAATCGGCTTGACTCCAATTTCTCGAGAGAATCGATGATCCTCCAACTACCGCGAAGGGCATTCGTGATGTTCTTGTAAGCGACGGAAAGGAGGTTGCGTTCTTCGATAGTCAAGGCACCGTAGGTCTGAATCAGACCCTTCATTTGCGCCACCAAGTCTGAATTTCAACAGCATAAGCGACCCGCAATCGTTCATCTTACAGAGGCGAGTAAACCAACAGCACCTTCGTAGCGTTCCGCCTCTTCAGCAACCTTAGCCAAGAGCAGATATTCTTCTCGCGAAGGAATTCTCACCTGCTCGGAGTAAGTTCCACTGATTCCTTGAGACCACCAAACGACATCACTCACCGGAGACATGACACTGACTATGAAAGAGCGAAAATACAATCCAAGAGTATGTCTGGACTCTTTTCTACCGTCCAATGGGGTTATGGGCAACAAGTTTCGTGGCGCAAGGAAGGGACACATGCCGCCATGTTCACAAGGCACGGAGATGACGCGCGGAAGACAGGAGTGGTAGACAGCGACGACAACGTTCAGTGTGATCACGAGGGCTGTTGCTCCAACCCTGGGCAGAGGGGGAAGTGAAGCTGGCTCGCAGAAACGTGGTGGGTTGAGGGTTGAGTGATGAGTTAATCGTAAACAATATGGTCCAGCCAGTAAGCACGTTATCCATAAACATCACATGCGCAGTCGTATTTTAGGAACCAAATGCTCTACTAGATGTGTGAGTAGCAGGAGGGGGGACACGAGAGACATCTACGTCTAGGGTGCACTTTCTCGATTGCCATTGTCCACTTTGACATGGGAGGAGTCGATTTTGCCATCCTCGTGGCTACTCGGAGGTGCCGGGGGCGGTGCATCTGCCGTAAACCAAAACACAGGATACCTGCGTTGAATATTGTTGACAAAAAGTGCCACGATGAGAGCGAGGGTGGACGAAAGAAGGACGACAGGGATCAGATACCAAGATAAATCGATGACTTGCTGGTCGACGGCTGCAAGGAGGGCTGTTGCCCCAGCTGGAGGATGAACCGTTTTGGTGAGTTGCATGGCTACGATGGTAAGCGAGACCGAGAAGGACCCAGCCAGCCACTGGAACTCGGAGTAGCGCCCGGGAAGTAAAATTTGAAGTAGTTTTGATATAGAGATACCAAGCACTGCGCCAATGAAATGACCGCCAATAAGCGCTCTGGGTTGTGCCAGAGGACTGTCGATAGAGCCATAGATCAACACAGCTGATGCGCCCTGCGTCAATGTTCGCGGCGTCGGTGAAGGATAAACCTGCAGAGAAATCTGACTCTTACATAGCTGGCAAGCACTGATGGGACTGCCCGTTGTGTGAAATAATGCGTGTGAAAGACAGCCTGGATCACGGAAATTCCGCAAAACGCAGCGAAAAAGGACCAGAGGGCGACAGTATAAGACGACAGATGCTTTGGATCGGAAGTGCGGTAGCCCAGCCAACGGCTGATAAGAGGAGTAATTCTTGTTGGTCGATGGCGTGAAGGTTCCATTAAGTTTTGTCGACTTGACCTTCAAGTTGCTCTGACTGATCAGTGACTGAGGCAGTCTAAGTGCGCCGCATCATTATTGACCAACTTGGCGGCTAAATGACGTGACCAATATTAATGCGGTGTGCGTCGCCATTGACTCGGCGATGCGTACAAAGATGGCGTCAGTCTTTCGACCTCAAACGGCCCTGCGCTAGGATCTAGCATTACTCTCGTACAAGGCGCTTCGAACCGTGAGCAGGTTCAACAGTCCTGCGCCGATGCGTAAACTGCGTGGTACTGGCGGAATCAACAATCCGGCTACCATGGGCTAAGTATATGATCGTACCAAATGAACAGCGCCAACGTTAACGTTGAACGTTGAACTCATCGAGAATGGTGACATATATATTATATAATATGAAGGGGTTTATTAAATGGCAAGGTCAATTCCTATTGTTTGAAGTTTTGAGGACACAACGTGCAAAGATCTTACTGAAAGGACTACCCGACCCGGGTTAACGACGAATTATCATGCCCAATCATTGGCGCTGACTGGCCAAAGTTACCGTACGGTGGCTTGCTACATAAACGGCCGGAGACAAAGAAAGGGGGAAATTTTTGTGATTATTTCCGACAAATGATTCTTCACTGCAAGCCCTCAAGCTTAACTCGAGAAAACTTAGCACTGCGAAGTAGCAGGGAGATCACAGTCGCACGGTAACATAGGTGATTTCGGGCCGAGCCAAAGGATGCACAGGAGGGGTCGGATAAAGTTAAGCATGACCAAGGCACAAGTGAATTTGACCATCCGGTTTCGAACACATACAAGCGTAGTCCGTACGGGGAGAATACCTGTACCCTAGGATCATTGCGCACAGTTTCCTCCTTCCATACGTTGAGCCGTGCTTAGGTCGCTCGTTACGACACTTGTTGCGAGGATGTGGAACGGCGTCCACGAGGGAACATGTTCTGTACGACGTATTGTAAGAACGACACGACGGGGCCGAGCGGGTGGCAGATACAAGCCTGACGGGGAAGTCGCTCGGCACCCTCACAAGAAGCGCGATGGACGAGCGCGCTAAGGTCGGCTCCACGCTGGGAGGCAGGTCCTATATGTAGCCCAGGTCAACGCCGGTGTGGTAAGGTATACGGCATGGCTTACCTGCGGGGCGACGATGATCCCCGGGGGGAATTGTGGGTCCCAGAGAAAGAAGGCATCTACGACATTTCCTTTATAAGAGGACCGAATGTTGCACCAGATCAGCGAGTGGTGGATGAAGGACTCATGAATGACTGCCGTCGATAAGGCGGAACTGTGCGACGGAAATAGTGGATCATGATTTTACCGGTGGGATGAAGCTCCAGACCGCGAACGGTACAGAAAGTGCAGGTGATAATAATGTCGCGCCACAGGGTCCCTACTTTAGGGCAGGTGAAATCGTGGACTGCAACTGGATTCATTCGCCATTGGCGGGTTGGAGCTCATCCATCGACATCTTCATCCTCCGGAGGTGGGAAGAGAGGTTAAGTGGTCAGTCGGAAGTGGGAAGAAGAGGTCCGCCGCATGCGTCGACCCTCTCCGTCGCAGCATCTTAATCTCCTTCTAAGCGTCAGGTCAGGTCAGGATCTCTAGATATGGCGTACCAGTTTTCGCGCAAGGGATGTTTCAAATGTGGAAATTGTGAGTGCATACACTCCTGCAAAGGTGTTTCTCATTTCAAGCATGGATAATACGCAGTGGGCCATATTGCTGAGAACTGCTCCTCGGAGCAACGTCTCTGCTACAATTGCCGCCAACCAGGACATGAGTCCTCAGCTTGTCCTTCACCCCGAACCGCTGCAGCCAAGCAGTGCTATTCTTGCGGCGGCGTAGGACACATTCAAGCTGAATGTCCCAATTTGAGAGTCCAGGGCGGAAATCAAAAATGCTATGTGAGGGAGCCCCGTGTCCTCCCAATGTAATACCCGCCGACTGATCCTGCCAGAACTGTGGGCGTTTTGGCCACATCGCCCGCATTTGCCCCAGCGGAGCAACGGGGATTGCGGGTGCTGGATTTGCATCCCGGGTGCCGCCGCCAGGACGTGCATTGAATACATCAACTCTGCCTCCAGTAAAGTGTTATCGCTGCGGAGGTCCAAACCACATGGCTAGGTAGAAGCCACCCTGTGTTGTGGTTGTGAGAACGTTGACCTACAGCGTTTAAAGGGACTGTCTCGCTGCACCGGGTGCAACTCTTGCAGACGGGGCACCAACTTTGGGTGTGAACAAGAATAAGACCTGCTACAAATGTGGACATGAAGGACATGTAAGATCCTCGCGTATGGTCTGGGCTGGCAATAATTCAAGCCGTTGCAGATTGCAAGAGATTGTACCGAGAATGCAGAGTTTACTGGATAAGTATGTTTCCATTGCCTCTAATTTGCAGTGTGAAGAGATATCCTTCTGTCTATTCTGAAAAATGTCAAGTATATTCAGGTGAACGTCATTTCACCAGGCCTTAATCATGCATACGCGTTCTGCTCTACGTGATGGCGACTTCGGCGCACTACCTGTAACAGGTCCCAGGGTCCGGTTCACTACACGGATATGACCACCGGAAACACCTATTACTCGTCCTTCGGTCGGATGGCCCTCAATCCACTAGTCTTTTAATATCACGTGTGATCGTGCCAATCGCCTCGGTCCGCTTTATAACTCGCTCATTTGCGATCTCACTTGTACCGTGACTCGCTAACATCAATATGCGAATTGTTGGGCATCCGCAGCATGAGTCCGTTTTGCGGTAAGCTGTATATGGCCTAGCCACGGTTTGCGATGCTTTGGCCCCTACAACTCGTGTGCAAGGCAGCATGTGCGGGAGAGGGTCCGGGGCTATAGCCGGCAAATCCGATTTGGGCGTGACGCTATTGGAACTTTGCGTCGTTTTAATGCTACGAGCCCTTCGTCGCGCT
>JBBPNQ010000030.1:0-56457 GCA_038090975.1 Boletellus pseudochrysenteroides
CGTCACCTTTGAGCACCTAAAGCAAAGGTTCACCATGGCCCCAGTATTAGTGTACCCTAACAACGACCAAAGGTTTTGGGTAGAAACGGATGCCTCAGACTTTGCCACAGGCGGTGTCTTATCAATAGAAAAGGATGGGAAATGGCACCTGGTAGCCTTCTCATCCCATGCAATGACACCGGAACAAAGGAACTACCCAATAGCCAACAAGGAGATGCTGGCAATAATCCTCGTGTTAGAGCAATGGTGCCACTATCTCAAGGGTGCAATGTTCCAATTTGAAGTTTGGACGGACCATGCCTGTAAGCGACCACTTAATCCAATACTGGACTAGGGTCACCGACAGTCGAACTCGTGAGGAAAGTGGGACAAGAGGATCAAGGGAGAATTCCCACAAGAACTTGACTAGAGTTCTTGGGGCGATGGGATTCAAGTATTTATACTAGTACACTGTTTGTATCTATTGACTACATGGTCCGTGCGCGTAAGGGCTAGAACGTTCTAGACTATAGCGGAGATTAATGTGGCAGTGCATGGCTATGTTAGAATAGAAGAGAAGGAACGGGGATTAAAAGAGTGAGGCGTGATGTCATGGTGACATCATAGGCCTAGACCGGGTCACGTGACCAGTCACGTGATAGTTGTCGAAAAAGTGTCTAAGTCCAAAAGATAAGATAGATGCTGAGATAAGATGTCCGCGAAGGTTACGATAGGGGCTCGTAGGAGTGCGTTCGTAACAATGCCAACCTCCAATACTTCATGGTGAAACAAGACTTGAACTGCTGACAGGCCAGGTGGGCTCAATATTTGTCAAGGTTCAACTACCTCCTAGTAAAGAAGCCCGGTACCACAATGGGAAAGGCAGACACACTCTCTTGCTGCGAAGATCATGCAATCAGCATCAAGCAGGATAACACACAGATTCAGATCCTTCCAGCTGAAAGGATCCAAGGGGCCAATGTCACACAAGTCCATGGAGGCAAGGAACAAATCCTAAAGCATGTGAAAGAAGCCCAAAAGGAAAAACCCTCCCATGGGACGACACTCGATGCAGAAGGATTAGAGTAAAAAGAAGATAAGATCATGGTTCCTGATATTGATACTTTATGTCAGGACATCATTTCACAATACCACAACTCCCCAGTGATCAGTCACACCAGAAACAAAAAAACTCTGGAACATGTACAATGTTACTACACGTGGCCAGGGATGACCAAATAAATTGAAGACTACACAGCGTGATGTGACCGTTGTGCCAGAATGAAGCCTTCAAACAAGGCACCCCCAGGGTTGTTACAACCCCTTCCTATACCTCAGGGTCCCTGGGAAGATATCTTAGCAGACTTCATCATGGACTTTCCCACCATTGACAGAAAAGACTCCATCCTCGTAATAGTAGATCGGTTTTCAAAATTGGTTGAAATTATCCCCACAACCAAAACTGTGATAGCCTTGGAAATGGCCCAATTATACAGAGACCACATTTGGAAGCACCATGGACTTCCCAAATCAATCATGTCAGACCATGGCCCCCAGTTCGCCGCCTCAGTCATGAAAGAACTGGCTCAGGTCCTCAAAATAGACCTGAAGATGTCCACGGAATATCACCCACAGACCAATGGACAAACTGAGCGTATGAATCAGGAGATCTCCACCTATCTCCACCTTTTCTGCGCCAAAAGGCAAGAAGACTGGCCACAGTGGCTCGTCCTGGCCCAGTTTGCAATCAACAACCAGGTAGCCTCGGCTACCAACGTAACCCCCTTCTCCCTTACCCATTCCTATACTCCCCGGATGGGTATTGAGCTGACTAAAGGAAAAGTGCCAGCTGCCAATACATTCACCTCTGACTTCTCCACAGCCTTTGACCAGGCCAAAACTTCTATGAAAAAGGCACAGGACACCATGAAGCTACAAGCCAACAAATGATGATCAGCATCTCATAACTTTTCCATTGGCCAGCAGGTCTGGCTTTCCACCTTTAATTTAAAACTTCCCCATGCTTCTAAGAAGCTTACAGAACAGTGGCTGGGCCCCTATGTGATTACAGACCTAATCAGGAGCAATGTGGTCAAACTCCGGTTGCCATCTTCAATGAAGATTCATCCCATAATCAATATTTCATGCATCAAACCCTATCAGGAGACACTACTGGGCCAGCCCCTTGTTGCCCCTGGGCCCCTCGTTGTTACAGATGAGGGTGATACAGAGTTTGAAGTAGATTATTTAGTCGACTCACGCCTTAAATGTAATAAGGTGGAGTTTCTGGTGCACTGGAAGGGGTACAACAACTCCGACCAAATGTGGGAACCAGAATCTAATTTATCACACACAAAGGAGGCAATAATGGACTTTTACACCTCTCACCCCTCGGCCCCTCGGCATCTCCAAATGACTACCAAAGCCTTCTATTCCTTATTTAACCACTATGAACCAATGCCCGCAGAACATGACATCTTCTCTCACCTGGAAGTTGAGCCTTAGACGGGGGGTGGTGTTACGAACACACTTCTGAGCCCCTATCATAACCATTGTGGACATCTTATCATTGCATCTATCTTATCTTCTGGACTTAGAACATTCTTTGACAACTATCATGTGACTGGTCATGTGACCCAGGCTAGGCCTATGATGTCACTATGACATCATGCCTCATTCCTTTAATCCCCATTCACTTCTCTTCCATAACACATAGCCACGCACAGCCCCATTAATCTCCACTATAGTCTAGAACATTCTAGCCCATACATGCACGGACCAAGTAGTCAATATGTACAAACACTGTATTAGTATATAACCTTGAATCCCATCGCCCCAAGAACTCTAGTCAAGTTCTTGTGGGAATTCCCCTAGTCCTTGAATCCTTTTCCTCACAAGTCACTTGTTGGTGGCCCTGGTCCTGTACAGGATTAGTGGTCGCTTACAACTCTACCATCAGCAGAGTTTACTCTAAACTTTGTTCTGACTGGCCAGGTCCTCTGGTGGTTGTCCTTCCCTCATTACACCTATTGGCATGTGACATGCTATTTGTCTCACTGAGACTGGAAAAGCTGAAAATGCTGTTCAGGTCACCAAGACTCTTTAGGATATCAAGAGCAATACAACCTCCCCCCAGTGTTTTTGTCATCACTTGAAGAAAGCAGGTGTGAAGGTATGGTGGAGAAAAAATGCTCTCACCTTACCATTACTCATAAGAAGGCAAGATTGGACTTTGCAGAAGGCCACCAACACTGGACTATAGAGGACTGGAGGCAGATTATATGGTCAGATGGCAAGAGATGTGCATGGAAAAAAGCAGGAGAGAGCCTAAGTGATAGATTGGTATAGGGAATGATCAAGTTTGGAGAAGGTTCTCTAATGATGTGGGACTATGTGATCCAGGAAGGAGTTGGCATGGCATGCAAGATTGATGGTGAGATGGATACTGATCTCTACATATAGATTATGGAGGATGAACTCCAGCAAACCTTGGAGCATTTTGAAAAAACTCCAGATGACATTGTCTTTTAGCAAGACAATGATCCTATGGATACCAGTAAAAGGGCCAAGAAGTGGTTCTCTCAGCATAGGTTTGAGGTCATGATGTGGCCAGCTCAGTCTCCAGACCTTAATCCCATAGAACACCCATGGTTTCTTCTCAAAAGAAGGCTGATAAAGTATTTAAAGCCATCAAAGGGAATAACTGAACTTTGAGAGGGTACAAGTGGAGTGGGAAAAGATAGAAGTAGCAGAGTGTTAGAGGTTGGTTGAAAGCATGCCCAAAAGGGTTCAGGAGGTCATCAAGGCCAAAGGAGGATACACTTCATACTAGTTTATAATACCTTTAATATTAGCAACAAAACTATTGCAATAACATGACCATCTTAAAATAGCAATATCTCCACTGCCACCCATCCAGATCACATGACCAAAGGTACTATAGATAGCCAAGGGCATCTACTCCATTTCCTCCCACCAGTGCTAAGCAATATTCCCATGCCCTGATATGCTATACTACACACACTACAAAATAGCAAAACATTGCAACAGTTTTGTTGCTTAGTGTATATGTCTACACAACCAGCATGTTACCCCAGGCCCTCCCTTACAAAGTGCCATCACATTGTATGATTGAGCCAGCAGAAGGGCCTCAAACTTCACATCCTAGGGAGATGATACCAGGACAACCATTCAGTATCACCAGCACCAAATGGCCTGTGATTTAAGCAAGTAGTCATGCACTATCTAGCAGATAGTGTAAAGCTAAATTACTCTACAGCCCATGGGTAACACTACTTGAGATGTAGCTAGGAACCTCCTCAGTCAAGTGTGGCTCCCTTCCATTATGCAATCAGATTCCACCAATAACATCAGCTATGCTGCAGTGTCTCAGCAAGATCCTGCTCCTATGCCATCAACTTCATCATAATGCACACTCACATGGGAGGCCATCAAAAAGATATGCATTGATGCACAAAACAACATTAAAACCACCTTGTTTGATCAGACTCTATTTCCAAATGCTGTCTGCCTCTCTGAGATGGTGAGAACAATATTGTACAATGCCACCATGGGGCACCTAGGAGATGAGCCCATTCTATTATGTACATCATTTTACTGAATGTTGTATTACAGCTGGTGTCAGTGGCTGGCTCAAGGAGTACACTGTCACCAAATCCAAAAAGTTGAAGGACATAGCAAACAATGTACAGAATGACTTCAAAGCTGTCACACAAATATTTGTCATATAACTTTATGGACTTGCACTCCCAATCAATGCCTAGGATCAAGAAGCAGATTTCAGACATCAGCAGGTCATGGCCCTTCTGGTCAATTTCTCATATCTTGATGACCACCAAATGGTAATTACTTGTTCATCATCTTCCTGAGTGATGCATTACAAATTTTATCAGGTTGATGATATCATGGTAACAGTACCCCTTGGTCACCTAGCAATCACCCAACTCATCCTGCATCTGCTATGGAACAAGAAAAAAGTATTGTAGGTACCTGCCACCTAACAACAGCAACTTGAATTCCATGGTAGCATTCATAGAAATAATATTTCACTGGGCATTGAAGGAATACTCTGGAGGGGTATTTTCAGCAAAGAAGCTAAACCTTTATTCTAATCATGGTATGCATGCACACCTTGTGTAGCATGTCACTGATTTATAGGACCAAGAATGTGAGCAGTACAATGCACTAATGAGCAATATATGTGCTTATGGTGAGAAGATGATAGGACTTGCATAATTGT
This sequence comes from Boletellus pseudochrysenteroides, assembly GCA_038090975.1. Lineage (NCBI taxonomy): Eukaryota > Fungi > Basidiomycota > Agaricomycetes > Boletales > Boletaceae > Boletellus > Boletellus pseudochrysenteroides. The sequence goes on from JBBPNQ010000030.1 coordinate 5,240, forward strand.
ACTAGATAAGATGTGATTACTTGATGTGACTAGATATCTGGTCAGTCAAGCAATCTCTGCATTGATAGTAGTGTGGCTATGACATTATTAAGCACATTACTGTACTTGCATGCATTTTTATGATATCTAAATGATATAGGTCACCATAATGGTCCATAATGGCCCACTTAAACTGTAGATGTTGATACTATAGAGCTCTTATTTAATCTTCCAGAATGTTTCTTTCTATGGACACTTTCATATATAGATACAAACATTATCTTTACATACAAAAGATGATCAGTTAGTGATCATCTAATCTAACAAGTTATCTCTTGATTTGTTCCACCTGAGATCTTCTCAGAGCCTTCTCATCACTTGATCTCACTCTATTCATCAACCCAGGTAAGCATTCCCACCTGAGCTCTATTCCTTTATCCCTTCATATTCAGGTTATCTCCTGAAATCCTCCCTTCCCATGCCTCAAAAGAGTAGTGATAGTATAGTAAAAGTATAGTAAAAAGTGTAGAAAAGTGTATCAAAGTATACCAAAAATGTGCACTAAGTGCAGCAAAAGTGTATCAAACTTGAAAGGGTGATAAAAGTATAGTACAAAAGTGTAGAAACAGTATAGCAAATGCATAGCAAAAATGATTCTAATCACCAGGTTCAGACTAGTTTAAACCAGTTTGAATTTGAACTGAACCTACTACAGTATGCCTGAACCTGAATCTAAACCTGAACTGAACTTCAACAGCCCTAAGCTGCATCTCCTTCCAGGTTTCCAAGCCAGACAACTGTTCCATGCCCATTCAATAGATCTACAACAAACAAAGTGCAATAGATAGTAATGCCTCTAAGGATCTAGGAGCTTATAGAGCAAATTGGTGGCTGGGTGACAACAGCAGGATCATAACCAAGGAAGTGATCAGGAGTGAATGAAATTCCAAGAATAACTGTGAAAAAAAGAAGGGGATTATCAATAATGTCAAATGGCTTGCTGACAATAGAACTCTCCCTGTCAAAGAGTGTGATGGTCATTTGATGCTTCACAGGAGCAAAGTAAGGACAAATTGTTAGGATTTTTAATGATGGAAGATGATGGCAGCATGCTCATAAAGAAGCAGGTACACGTGGTGATCATCAAGCTTTTCCCCCTTAATTTCTCCAACTGTGTGGAAATGCCTCCAATCATCTGTGATACCAATGGTCAGGTTCACACAGACAAGATCAGGTTTGTGAATAACATCCCCTCTATAAGCAGAGGTGTCCTCGTTGGCAGCAGTTCAGATGTGATGATCATGAGAGGGTGAGGTAACCTGGGTCAGCACAACCTATTCAGCCAACTGGGCTACTGTCTCAAATAAATTGGCAATGGTGTCTTCTTGGCCCAGACAGTCAAGCTTTTTAAAGATGTCCCATTTTGCAATAACACTGGAGCCAAATTTGACCTGTTTATCAGCTTGGAGAAAGTTAATAAAAGACTTGCCCTGAATATACTATAAATAGCCCCAGGTGTTGGCCTAGGGCTATCAAAGTTCAGGTTCAGGTTTGGGCATACTGTAGTAGGCTCAGTTCAGGTTTAAACTGGTTTGAACCTAGTGATTGGAATCATTTTTGCTACACATTTGCTACACTATCTTTGAATTTAGACATTGTTTTACATGTTGATTATTATTTCAAGTTTTGGGAGCCATTTTTTATTGCATTAAATATATGACTAAATGACAAGTTTAGGTACAGGCTTTACTTGGGCATTTACTTCAAATTAAATATTCACACCCTGTCTTGGACAATACTTGAAGTTTTGTTGGTACCATGGTGGCCAAAACTTGGAATATAGACAAACAAAAAGGACAATATTATCATTATAGTTTAAACTAGGGAATAAATGTGTAGTCAATATTTGAAGGGTTGTAGTCAGGTGATGGCCAAGCAATGGTCAGGCAATGGTCAGGCAATGAATATTGACCTTGTCAGAACTTTAAATATTAACTACATATTTATTCCCTAGTTTAAATTATAACAATAATATTGTCCTTTTCATTTGTCTATTTCCCAAGTTTTGACACTACCAACAATAAAACTTCAAGTATTGTCCAAGACAGGGTGTGAATATTTAATTTGAAGTAAATGCCCAAGTATAGCCTGTATCTAAACTTGTCATTTAGTCTTACATTTAATGCAATAAAAATTGGCTCCCAAAACTTGAAATAATAATCAACATGTGAAACAATGTCTAAATTCAGAGTTCTGCTGTGGTGAGTATGACAAACTAAACTTAAACCACAGCCTTCATATTTCACATAACATTTAGAACCACCTTAAATATTGGTATTTCCGTTGTGAGGGGTTAGCGACCATGATTCTGCCCTGTCTTTCACCATACTTCGAACTGATGGTGCCATACCTCGAAAGCATTCGTCAACTCATCTATGGAGATCACATGTGGCCTACCGGCCGTTACAAACGTCCGTCGACTTCCCCCACCCACGGCGAATTTCGCAGCATTCTTCGCAACGCCACGAAGGAAATTCCCCAGATATCCGATAACAAGGTTTTTTCAGACCTGACCGAACCCCCCAAATGTTTCTATCCCCCGATCTCAGCTAATGGAAAATGGAATGGCGAGGGGATCAATGGGAAAAACCCTATTATGCGTTCCAACAACGCCTTCGGGCACTATCAGCCAAGGGCCACGAAAACGTCGAAGGATCCGCATCAACCTCGTAAAAAGATCCGCAAGGGTAAGAAACCCTTGTCAGCGTATCCAGGAGGGACACGGCCATTGCCGCCGGTCACAAGACGGAAAGACCCCCATGATAAATTTCCGCAAGGAGCAATGTCGTCCAAGGGTAAAGTTGGTGAGCCCGGGAAATGAAATTTGAAATCTGTCTTGGTCACAGTTCCGCGTGGCACTGAGAATCTTTGCTGTTCACTCCTCGTTTCCTACATACATACTTTTCCCGCACAGATTATTCAGATACTAGTACTCTTTGTACAATCGATTGAACATGTCTACCGTTTCCCGTGTCTCGGCCGCGTCCATGCCCTGCACGCTGCGGAAAGCCTTTTTTAACCATTCAAGGCCTCGACCGTCATCTAGGTAGTGCGGTCTCGTGCTGGTGGGTACAAGGGCACGAAAAATAGGTGCCCTCACAGAAGGCTGGCGGTTTGGTTCAAACAAGGATACGTGTGAATGCAATGCGTTTTTCACTTGAACAAGTCTGGTCCAGCCTGTGAAAATAAAGAGAGGGTGCGAGCGCAAGTCTTGTCATGATCTGTGGAGGGAGTCGGAATCGGATCGGGACGCGATGGGTCGATAAGTCGCGTTGACAACGACCTGGTCATCATATCACGAGTTGTACAAGTCGACAGGAAGCCCATTGCGTCCGGAGAGAACAGATGGAACATGGATTAACCGAAACGCTGGGAAGAGGGCAGGAACAAGCGGCGTCCGTCTGGAATCTGTATGCCGCAATGACCGTGAGCGGTTCGGATGATGAGTCGGATGAGATAGTGGTATGCGGGGAGAGTGGGGATGGGGGCGAGCGCGGGCGCAAAGGGGGGAGTGCCGGTGTGTGATTGGCAAACCATGGTAGATACGCCCAGGGAGCGAGCCGTACCTGAAACGAACTGGCCGTGGTAAAGCGATGGGCCCGGAGCGTTGAAAACCCCTGGTCGATCGGTCGGTCGGCCTCCCATCCCATTCTACGGATACGAATGCGGTTCATTGGAAACCAGCATCCGAGCTTCGATATCGAGGGCGTAGTACCAGGACCAGGACGGCCGGCGAGAACAGGGCCCAGGCCTCAAATTCAAAACTTGGATCTGAAAATGGGGATGCGCGTGCTGCTGCGCATAGTGATCTCGCACGACGCCATTGCAAGTCCAAACCTAGATCCTCGGAGCTGTGGAGGAATGGTATGTATTTTTGTACTCGGCTTGCACACCGATGACAGAGCGACCTGTTACGCACGTGGTAGCTGTCGTCGTTGTCCTCCCCCCCTCGATCGAGAGGGCTGTCTGCTGAACGTCAACATCATGAGTCGCCGAGTCTGAAAACTGACGGGTCCACGCCCACGCCCACGCCCACGCCCTGCGCCGTGCCCGAGTACGACGGCGGTCAACGCGCACATTGAACGACCGATCACACCGCGTCCTCCGAGGGCCATTCCATGGCCACCCCCCTCCCCCAACGAGATACGATCATCGCGCATCACGCGCGCAGGTGTGGTCGTCAGAGCGCTCGAGTCGCGCCCCCGAAGTCATCGATATTGACCACTGGCTTGACTCTGGCGCGTCACTCGACGTTTCAACGAGCCTGATCGAGTACAAATGACATACCCCAGTGCCTTCAACTTATGAACCGTGCCTGGTAACATCGTCTGGCCCAGCAGCCTCGATGCCACGCCCCGTTCGGCAGGTCAGGTCGATCGTCAAGGCCCGAACGCGTCTAGATGTACCGTTTGGATCACGAGGGCTGTCACTTTGCTTGGGTGAAAGCCATTGCAAATATTGAATGGGGTCGCTCCGGAAAAATGCGAGTTGGAAATTCCAGCCTTGAAGTTGGTCAAATCTACCGCGGCTTCGGGCCTACTACTTCCTAGGTTGTAGACAAGTCCGCTCTACAAGTTTGCAGAGCATCTACGCCCCAAGTACTATGAGAAGAACCGGACCAGATCGGGACATGTTGCAGCGAACGGCGTTGTCCAGATAAATATGGCTGTCAACCTTACATTTTCCTCGTTTGTATTCTCAAAAAAAAATGACGGACGTGCAATGGTCAATGAACGAACGAGATCGATTTCGAGAGCGAGCGTCGGAATCAGAACCAAAGAAAAAAAAAAAAAGATGGACATGTATGAGCGACTCAAACGAACGATTGCGAGAGAAAGAGAGCGTCCCAAAATGATGCTAAAAACGATGCGCCAGGATCATCATGCAAGTCAATGCGAAAAAGAACATGAGAGAAATAAGTGAGAATGAAAGAAATAAGAATGTGACAAGTCGATGAGGATATAAAAATGGGATGTAAAATAATAATGCTGCCAGAGATTGGGAAAATTGGACGACGAATTGAGTGATTTCTGGTGAGCATGCAGATTATGAGCGCAGCGCCGGTCCCCAAGGATCAAGATGCAGATCGCGAGTAAAGACGAGGTGTGATCGGAGGTGAGAAGTTACCGCCCGCTCTTCCAGCTCGATGGTGGTGCTGCCCGGCCCCGCGCTGGGCTCTTCCCGGGTACTCTTGATGGCTGAGAAGAGGATGTCGGTGGAGGCGAAATGCCTGTCCAAGCGCGAGGTCTTGAGCTCCCTCCGGATATGTTCGCAGAACTATTGGGGGCGCCATTCCCTACGAAAGTTGAGCGGGAGGACGAAGGCCCAAAGGAATCCCCGTAGACACTCCGTGTGCCCCAGCCTCCAGCACCTCCATATTCGCTCTGCGAGCTGTTCAAGCCACCATAGACGGAAGCCGTGGCGCTCGGAAAGGCGATAGAGCTCCTCCCTGCCCATTGGTTAGGTGGTATGAGCATCCCCATGTTGGGCATGCCCATCATACCCATCGGAGCCACGCCCGCTCCCATACCGCCATAGACGCTTCCCCCACTTCCTCCGCCATACACACTGCCTCCGCTCCCTCCACCATACACAGAACCACCGCTCCCAAACCCGGTATTAGAACTGCGTTCCCACTCTTCACCCGCGATTTGCATCGCATGCTGAGCAACGGCCATTTGGTATGCTTGCTTCGCGATAAGAAGGGCACGTTGATGCGCAACGAGGTATGCAGGATCATTGCCAAACTGAGGTGAAACCATCGGGGCCATGCCAGTCCCCATTGGTTGCTGCCAGGGCGGCCAGCCTGGTTGCATCATGCCATGAGCACCGTTCTCCATTGTCACGTTGATCGTTGGATTGCGACCACGCAAGCCCATGTCCTCGTCCGAGTCATCATTTACCAATGGCCCGCTGCCGTTGATGATCTTGCCAAGCTAAAATGTTCGCCTGATTAGAACGATAGGTCCAGACGAGATCATGAGACCAACCTCGAGCGCAGCCTTGGCCTCGCTGCGTCTCCGCTCTCGCGTCCGCTGCTCATTTGTGGGTTCTGTCTTGGCGCGCTCCCGACCACGGACGGGCTGCTCCTCAAACGTCACGCTGGGCTTCTTGGCGTGTCCCCGAGCCTTCAACGTAGAACCCGCATCACTAGCATTGTCCTTTGGCCGCACGCCAATGTCACTACCATCGCGCGGCGTGAACGGCGCACGCCCGCTACTCGAGTCACCAGTAGAGCTGCCAGCAGGGCTCTCTCCTCGAATGGGGCTGTTGCTCGCAAATGGACGTCGAGGCATCGATGATGGTTGGAATCCACGTGAGAGCACGTTACTCGACGCCGAAGAGGACATGGCAGATGCAGGCGTGGTGGGGGGAGGCAGCGAGCGACCCTGCGAAGAATTGATTGCCGGGGTACGTGAGACAGAGCGAGGGCGCCCAGGTTTATAGTCTCCCCCGGCCGAGGGGGAGTCAGGTATCGAACGAATAAGAGGCACAGGCGGAATGCGGGAGGAATTCCGCGACGTCGACGACCGTGCGGCGGAAGTAACAGACATCGTGTCTGACTTGTCTCTCTGGGTAGGGGAAGTAGTCATCGTTGGTGCACGTTGTCGAGTGCCTATTTCAGGCTGAGAAGAAAGCGCGGGAAGGGCGACGTCGGACTGATTCTGTGAAGCCGGTGAAAGCGACGCTGATGTATCAGCAGTACTTTGCCTATGAGGAGGTCGGGAGAGCACGGTAAACGACGTTGGGGGTTCGCGTTCACGGATGGGGGTAGGTACAATGCGATCCATGGGTGACTTGACAGCAGGTCGATCCAGCTCCTTATCCAGAGTGCCGACTAACCGAATGGCATTGATAATATCGTCATCGTTATCGGGTCCCTTGGACTTTAAGAGAGTAGGCACGTCACCGTTAGATTTGCAATTATGCGCCGTAGCTGCGGGCTTGCTGACTGAGGGGGCATTCTGCTTGCTCACCGATGGGGATATGGGGGGAGAAGGAGCGGCAGAGAGCGTGAGCACCGCGGGAATCGAAAAAGGTTGGTCCTTCTCCATGTCTGTTTCCTCGCCCTTCATATGGAAGGTTCTGAGCGAATTCTCATGCCGCAAAATAGGCGTAAGGAGTGGTGGGCCTCCAGCCAAAGTGCTGATATCAATGAGCGGTTTTGAAGGTATTCGAGGCCGGCTGTTGGAGTGATCAGATGCCGAGCTCCCAGGACGTCGTGGTGCGACCAAACCAGACAAGGGCATGTCCTCAGATTCGGTGTCCTCGGAGTCACTCGAGTCAGTGTCGTCTTTTGGTTTGCGTGACGGGTGCCTAGACTGCACTGGATTGGTGGAAGGTAGCGTAATTATTACCACAAGCACGGAAGGACAGGCCGGCTTACCGTGTGAATCAGAAGAGGAGTTGGCTGCTGCCAAGACTGACGCCCTACGGGCCGCTCCGTTCGGTGTCAACGCACTTGTCGAAACAGAGGCTCGTTGCCGAGTCAACGGGGCCTGATCCGAGTGATTTAATGGTTGCGCTGAGTGGGGATGTTGTCGGATGTGTGACAGTCGATCAGTGTGCCTTGGCAGAGAGCTAGGACCGGCGCGACGGGTTAGTGTGGGTTTCCGAGCGGGTTTCGGAATGGGCTGGCCATCGCTGTCAACGTCCTCGTCATCTTCGGAATCGGAGTCCTCCGAAGATGAATCTGGGGCGGAAGGATCGGGCCGGATGCTTGGCATCGGTGCAGAAGCAGTGTTTTTGATCGGTTGTGTGCGGTCAGTGGCCGAGACCACGGAAACAGTGGAAGCACGTTTCCTGCCATTACCATCTACACGGAGGGTGTCGGCAGCCGATGGAGGCCGGAATGAAGGAACAGGAGAATTCGCACGGCTGCGAGCTTGTGCCTCCCTGAATGCCGCAACAGATATCCTTTGGGAGGAATTAGACGCGGCACTATCGCCCCTTGGCCGAGGGCGGGGTGGAGGGAGGAGAGAATCTGACAGAGGAAGAGGCGACTGTTCTTGGGGCGAGTCTGCGCGGACGTGGCGAAAGGACTTGAGATTGAACGACGATGCGTCATCGACGGAAGGAGCGGATGAGGGTACAGGTGAGAGAGAGGAAGGTTGAGGGGACTTTGATTTTGTGCGTTCTCTGGCCCAGGAGAACAAGCCTGGGGACTTTTTGGGGACTTGAGGCGGAGGGAGGGGAAGCGTTTCTGCACGGACGTGAGAGGAAGATGGTCTAGAGCGGGTATCGGGATGGACATGCGTGGCCGGATCGTTGGGAAGAGAGTGGAGAGATTGGAGAGATTGGTTGTGGGCACCGAAGATGGAGGACTTGCGTGGTGGGGCAGGAAGGTCGTGTCCAGGATCGGACATCACGCTGGAGATGCGCGGGGGAGATGCAGCATCGTGGGGCGAGGGGCGGGGCGGGTGTGGCTTGCGGCGGAAGGGGAGCATGAGCTTGCTGGCGGAGGACGCGGCGGGGATGCTGTAGATGGACTTGTCGGGGAGGACATAGTCGGCGTCGGCGGAGTCTCTGTTGCTGGCGGAGGAGGCGACGGACTCTGTCGCAGAGGGCGGGGCCTGGCCAGTGGCCCGCCTGGAGAAGAGACGCATTGAGTCCTGGAGTGCAGCAGAGAGCGGGTGCGGTTTAAACTCGTGCTATAATATTGAAAAGGATAACTCCTTATTTGGATTATCATTTGCTCACCCGAATAGCGGCGTGGCTATCTCGGGCTGATTTTCATCACGTGCTCTCCCCAGGGCGTGTCCGCAGCACACATGTAATAGGAATGGATTTACGCTGACGCTACTTCTTTGCCGCCCACCCAGCGACGTGTGAGGGACAGCACGCATGGAGTCGCACAGATTCGCTGACATGCAGATTCCCCGCACCAACACCCTCTGCATATCCGACCTTGTTGAACACCATAAACGTGGGCACCATCGCAAGAGCACGGCTGCCACAACAATATTAGCCACACATAGGACGATGTCGTCTGCTTCATCGATGTTGCTACCCTAAGACGCTTGAGCGTGGCTGCTGGCCCGCGAGCTGGGGGCAGTCACTCTGTAAAAGTCGATGGTGACCCGCCCATTGTTGATCTGCAACCGTTTGTTAGCCCTTCTTTGGGCACTCCCTATGCTGTCGAACTCCTGGCGGTTCCTGATGACACTTGAAGCCATCAGACGGAGAAGGGAGAGAGAGATGTGTTATATAGCCGAGGAGTGTGACATGGGTCGTTCCTGCTGTGCCCGAGCGGGGTGATAGAGTTCTCGGGCAGGACGTCCGGCGGTCTGGCTCACCACGTAGACAATCCCAGCACTTCACAATGTCACCCGTCGTCCAATCGAAATGACTTTCTTATCGCGTCCAGGTTGAACGTCGAGCTGAACCAAGGCCACCGGAAACATTTCCTTTTTGGGGTCCATCGACGACTCCCGCCGCAGCTTCTCCCCCCGGGTGACTTCACTGTCTCTGGTCCACACAACGACATTGCCCGAGTCGCTCTGAACCTCGTCACGGCTATCGGTGCACCCAGCGACCCATTCCCCGCTCCTACCCACAATGGCGCCCAACTTCTTTACCAAGCTCGTCAAGAACCAGACTCCGAGCTCTATGAACGTCCGTGCTTCCACCGAGGAACGAACCGTGACGTCACCTCAGACATCGACGTTCGAAGTTCTTCACTCTCACCCACATTCTCCCCCTTCCCAGCTCTCCCCGTATGGTGACCCCGCTTCATCGAGTTCTGCCGGCAGCGTAAAGATCGGTGTCGTTCCCCCTTCGCCTCATACCACCGACTCAGACCTCTCCGTCCATGTCACTCGCCATGCACCTTCCATCGAACAAATCCATCATGCATCACTCCATCACAGACGTGTCCGCTCCCAAGACCGCGATCGGCATATCCCTGATAGGCACGAGGTCTCGCTTGCCGCCCGCCCGACCAGTGACATAAGTTTTCGCATCGACGAGTCCGAGTTGACGCCCACTCCCGGACGCCCCAACCAAACGCCAGACTGGGTTTCATCGCACTCCGCCAGTTCCCCTCGTACTTCCCCTCGTCAACTTTCTCCTGCCTCCTCCACGGGCAACCTCAAAGGCTTCGTCGAAATGCAGAGTGCGCACTCTCATTCTTCACAACCATCCGCCAAGTCCGTCAAGCGAAAGTCTTCCAAGCGTTCGATGACACTCGGAACACAGCCTCCGCCTCCCCTAAACTTTGATCGGGGTGCCACAGACTTGCGCAGCCTTACTGACGTCCAACAACAAGCTGGTCGCCACGAGGACACTCTGATCATACCACCGAATATAGTCATTGACTCCCCTGCATCGTTTGCGTCCCAGAAACCGCAGCCACAAGAGCTTGTTGGCGTGGTCAGCGACGGTGACACTAAATCTATTCGTTCCGCTACGAGCTCGGGCTCGAAGCACAAGAACAACAAGCGCAGACAGTCCGGCCCGCGGAAGGCGAGTGACTCGGTATCCGGAGCCTTCATGTCCAACACGTCCCAAGTACCCCCTTTACCCCCTCTCCCTTTCCCAGCCCCAGCCCGAAGCTCGACGCTCTCTGTAAACGGTACTACTCCTAAACGAGGCGGAGATCCCACCCAATCACGGACACGCCAGACGGCACCAACGCTCTCACCTGCTCGAACGCGCTCTCCAAACGTATCCCTGACCAGGAGTGACTTCTCGGATGGAGACGCCTCCCCTTCAAGCGGGGACGAATCTGGTTCGTCGTCTGACGGGCTGGACTTGGACGACCGAGACATTCCTGTCACCGGTTTCGCTGTCGCAAGTAATAGGCGAAACGCAGACTTTCATGAGCTATTTCCTAATATTCCCGAGGGAGACTACCTTATCGAAGGTGAACCACATTTCTCTCTTGTGACACGCTCGACTCAGAACTCGTGCTCAGATTATGGCTGTGCGCTACAACGGGAGATTTTAATTCAAGGACGGTTGTACATTTCGGAAAACCATATTTGCTTCCATGCCAATATATTTGGTTGGATCACTGACGTACGTGTTACGTTTCGGCGCGGTACATCAATCTGATCATTTTGTGACAGCTTTCTATTCCTATATATGAAATTACCGGGCTAGAGAAGAGGATGACCGCGTTCGTCATTCCAAATGCTATACAGATCACGACACGTCAAGCCAAATACACATTTGCGTCCTTCCTTTCCAGGGACACAACCTATGATGTTATTGTCAACATCTGGCGGCTTGCACGACCAGATGAGGGCCTCGGGACAGACAGCCGTGACACGTCCACGCGGGACATGGCTTCCACAATTACAACTGTTTCGGGGGGGTCTGGGAGAGAGAATAGTGTGGCGGGTGCCAACAAGACGTCGTATTGCCCATGCTCAAAGAACGACAGTCACCTCAGCGAATTGGCACTTGAGACTGTTTTACCAGGCACGCCTGATAAAATATATAACCTCATGTTCGCGAGCGGGTTCATCAAAGACTTTATGAAGGTGGATCAGAAGCTGAGCGGTCCGTACTTGCGCATTTTCTATCATTTCATTTAACGTTCTCGTTCAGATGTCCAGATATCAGACTGGGCGCCCACTTGTCAAGGATCCAACCTTCTCCAGCGCAACATGTCGTACATCAAGCCACTCAACAATAGCGTCGGCCCCAGACAGACTAAATGCGAGATCCACGATGAGGCTGTGCATTGCGACTTTGAGGACCATGTGGTGATGCTCACGAGTACCAGAACGCCGGACGTTCCGAGTGGTGGCGTGTTTATAGTCAAGACGCGAACATGTCTCATGTGGGCGAGTTCCATCACGACTCGTGTCATCGTCACGACGCAAGTGGAGTGGACCGGGAGGAGTTTCATCAAGGGTAAATCCCAATCGCTCGGTCCCCGCTCATACATCCTCATGTTGATCATCCCATGATGCAGGTCTCATTGAAAAGTCCGCGATTGAGGGGCAGAAGGTCTATCATTCCGATTTGGACAAGGCGATGCGGATGTACATTCAGGAGCACCAGGCAGAATTCATTCCGGAAGGCCTCGATCCGACTGTGCTCGCACCCGTCGAACCGATCACACCGCTCGCCGAAGCCATGGGAGGTCCCGACTCGCTTATATCCGCGCAGGAAGCCCGCAAGGCGCGCGAACACGAACGGAACCGGCGTGGAATGCAATGGGCGTATGACACGCTCGAGGGGGCGTACAACGTCGCCGAGCGATCCACCAACGGGGCGCTCGAGCTCGTCAAAGAAGCCTGGGAACAATCCTCTTCGACGACGATTCTGTGGTTCGTGATCGTGTTGTTGGTGCTGAGTAATGTGTGGACGTTGATGTTGGTTGGGAATCGGGAGGAGGTGGGGAGGCGAAAGGAGTTGAAGCGGGGGGAGGAGAAGGAGCGGTGGTTACAGGGGGTGGTTGCGGGTGTGTGGGAGGAGTTGACGGTGGAGCGGGCGAGGGCGGCGGGTGGAGGGGTGTTGGTGCCGTTGGCGTCGGTGCCTGTGGGGGATGTGCAAGCGGAGGTGGCGAATATAGGCAAGGTGTTGGACGCGGTGGAGCAGAGGGTGCGGACGATCCGGGAGAGTTTGCAAGAGTTGAGTTGAACTTAGGATTACGACTAATCATACGCTCGTTTTCGACGGGTCACTCCTTTATCTATTTATTGGGACCAACTTTGCCCTGGGTCGGAATTTCGGAGATGCGGCGCCCCCTTCTCAGGTCATCATCGAGCGTTGGCGCTGAGGGACATGGCACGCAAAGGATGGTATGAAGCCCTCGCCGAGGCGCTGCAGAAAGAGGACAATGCAGGTCAGTACCTCGCAACGCTCGTCCCTCGAGGCTAACACCCTCACTTATCCCCCCGGTCGCGCACACAGTCATGCAACTCGCCACGATCGAACCCCCCAACATCCCCCGCGTCCGCTCCCTCATCCACCGCGCCTTCCTCACCACACGCGCTTACCCCACCCTCCCCCTCCTCCTCGCCACGACGGACATCCGCACGCCCAAGGTCGCACAGCTGCACGCACAGCGGGACGCCGAGGTCGTCTACTGGACGCCGCGCACCCAGGCGCAGTTCCGGATCCGGGGGCGGGTGGCGGTCGTGCCCGCGAGGGGGTACCAGGGGCGGTACCCGGCAGTGCCCGTCGGGGGGGACGGCGGGGCGGTGTACGCGGCGTTGGAAGCGGAGGGGGGGTTCGATTGGGAGCAGAAGCGGGTGGAGACGTTTGACGCAATGAGCGCGCACATGAAGGCGGCGTGGTGTCGGCCTGTTCCCGGGACGCCACTCGCGGGGGGTGGGGAGGAGGTGATGGCGGCGTGGCGGGCGACGCTGCCTAGGTTGGGGGAGGCGGCGGCGGACGAGGCGGAAGAACGGGATTTGGCGGTGGCGTTGTCGAATTTCGCGTTGGTGGTCGTGGAGCCGTTCGAGGTGGATTATGTGGAGCTGGGGGTGTTGCCGAACAGGCGGGCGAGGTTTGTGAGGGAGGACGAGCGGTCTGTCGAGTTTAGGGAGACGCTGGTTGTACCGTAGACGGGTTGTACGCAGGCACGCTTTTTTTTATCATTTGTATTTTAGAATGGCAAGCAGCACTGTATAATCATATCGTCCGTATCACTACAGGCGAGATTCAATTCAAAGGAGCATGTTTCTTGACAAACGCCTGGAACAGAACGGATGCTAGATCAGACATTACCCACCACTTGTCTGACATGGAAGGACGAACAGTAAGTGATTCTCGCTGTGCCACACCCACTATCGTACCGAGTGGATTTCCATCCTCGAAGGCAATAATGGTGGGTACCTGGGGCATCGTTAGCCTGATGTAATCGTAACAAACCTGTACCTGAACGCACGTTGGTCACGCGAACCTCTTGGCTGATATCGTCGCGCTTGTCGATATCGACGCTGTAAAACTTGGCGACGGCGCCATGGTCGTCGGAGAGACCCTCGTACACGGGCTTGATCGCCTTGCACGGTCCGCACCACACTGCCCAAAAATCGATGAACACGACCTGATCGCTGTTGATCTAAGCAGGCACGAAACACGAGCCCGAGATTCAAATTTGGTCGTGACGATTCCGATGAGATATACGTACGACACCAAAGAATTCCGCAAAGGATGTGATGGGGGTGACCGTCATCGAGCTGATGGGCGGGATGTCTCAGTGGTGCTAGTGGGGGCCAAATATAGTGCGACCTTCGAGGCGTCCCGATGTCGTGACCGGAGTCGGACCTGGCCGGGTTCCGCCTCACCAAAGATGTCTGCACGTTTGATTTTCGCGTTCGTCTTTGACCAGGCACCGTTTTGGTTTTTCGATCACCGTAGCATTTTGTCTGTTATATCCATCAACTATTCCTTTCCTCTAACGTCACGGAACCATTGGTATGCAAAGTTGTGAGTATGCAGTTGGGGCATGAGCCTTGTCACATCTTCAATATTAGCCCAGAGTGGGGTTGACGGAATAACATGCCTGAGAAGGTTTTACACTTGTGATCGAGGGGCATTGTACGTAGTAGTAGACGTAGGCCGAAGCATTCGCGCAAGTCACGGCGGGGGAACTTGATGCATGGTTATTTCCGAGTCACCGGCATGGACGGCAAGAGCATAATGTGGGAGGTTGTCATCGAGATACGCCAATGCGAGCATAGAGAACAAGATACGGGTCTTTCTAGCTTCAGGTTATAGTTATTCATCATGAATCCACTGGTTTGCGTTCACAATGCCTAGCTGAGCCCCGTCTGGCTGTTCTCCGTCAGGTTCGCGCACCTGGAGCCTGAACTGTGTGATGATAAGGATGGCGATCGAACGACGAACTGGGACTTGTGTGCGGCTAAGAGGATCATTCGCCGTAGCCGATTGCCTTTTCCGATAGTCTGAGGGGACAGCTGTGGCTGTACGCTGCAACCGTGGCAGAATCTTTCTGTTCCCAGTGTACCTGCCGATCCAGCTGGTTTTTCAAGACACCGCTAGCCCCATTTGACACTGCAGCCGGTCAGTGACTCAGTGTGGCCGTTCTTTTCCGCCAACTCTGGTATCTCCCACCATCATGGTCGCTGACCACGGTAACACAGCGGAGGCTCGCCAACGAGCCTCAAGTCGACATGCCGATGAAGACCGTGGATCCGACAGACACCCAGCTTGGTACAGGAGGCCTAGCGCTACTTGGTATTTACCGTGTCACTCACCCTGGACTTATAACTCATACTTTGTACTGTGACAGGATCTTATGCATGAAAGCATTGTATGCAGTCGCAGGTACTATGACCGCTGGCCCTCGGCTTGAAATGTTCAGAGAGCTTGTCTGTCGAAGCTACATTCCCGGGCTTGTTGAGCCCACTGGCCCTCCTAACCTACTACCCAACACTACCACAGCTGCAAGCATCGTTAACTACCCAGCATCTTTCATCGAGGCGTATTTCTCACAGAGTAATCAAGCATATACGAGTATACGTTTGCACGAAGCAGCCTTCCGCGGGTTTACACCCATAATGGATTGTGCAAGTAATTCACGCGTACAGGCAGACGTCGCGAAGCTCGTTGCGGGTACGTGCTTCGTTCACGCCCATGCCCTGCCGCTCACAAACTCTAGTTATCACCATTATTAGCGGTATCCTGTCTTGCCTTTCCACTGGCTGGTGGGGTGGGGTGCGTGTTTGTGTCCGTCGTATACTTTCTTATGCACACCATCGTTGGCCAGTTTTTGGATCGCTATGGTCGAACGCGAACATTGGGGATAATCGTGTTAGCGCCACTTGCGACCGATTTTTTGACATTTTTCGTCTTTTTCTTTTCTGACGTACTTCCCGGAAAACATTGGTTCTTCGTTATCGCCCCTGTGATTGAAGGTCTGTTGGGAGGTATGTCATCGTGTTCCGGTTTCGCTTTTTATAAGCAGACTGTGATACATTTAGTTCCTTCATCCACCATGACCGCGGAAACATCATACATGCGAGATGTCTCGGAACCACACAATCTGTATGTAGACAACTTCGGCGAAATGCCGGAAAAAGATGTTTACCCAGTTTCTAGTTCTCGGAACTTTTCTTTGCTATCCGGCATCTTTTACATGGGCCTTACTATTGGCCCTGTTTTGGGAGGCTTCCTCAATCAACAAACCAACAGCATCATGGCTGCGTTCTACGCTGCGACTTTAGTGCACGTTACATATGCTACCATCGCTTGGTTTGTAATGCCAGAGTCGATCACCGAATCTGCGATGGCTCTCGCGCGTAACCGATACGCCAACGAGCTGGCGTCAGTCGCGGACGCTGATGTTGGTCCCGTCAGACGGCAGGTTATGACATTTACTAAGGCATTCTGGGACTCGTTCCCGCTGAACGTGTTGACGCCAAAACGTCGAGGTGACTCCCGGCGGAAGAGGGATTGGAATTTAACATGGCTGGCTATCTCTGCGGCATTGATTAATGCTGTCACGGTGAGATTGGTCACGTGCTACGAAGGCGTTCATCGTTCATTAAGGGCCCACAGGGATCACTCAGTAGTGTACATCAATACGCCTTGTACGTCTATCAATGGTCGTCGCTCGACGTATGGTGCACATCATGGCCACTTTCGCTGCCGCACTGACGTTCGGAGCAGCTTGGCTACTTCATTAGTGCGACAGGACTGTCGACTGTTCTTTTCCTCACGATAATCTTTCCCGGTGAGTCCTTCTGTCTCAATCGACCATTAAAATAACTCAAGAGCTGGAAAGCCGCAATTAGTGTGTTTAGGGGGAAAGCAGAGAGTCCACGGCACGTAGACGATACGAGGCGGAACACGCTGTTGGACCTTAATCTGCTTAGAGCGTCCACCATATTCCTGGCTGCTGGCTACGCCCTCATGGGGATCGCTCCTACAGGGCTCATCTTCACCTTGTGTTTCGTCATAAGCACCTTTGGGCTGGGATTCTTACCCACCATTCAGAGTTTGGCGGCAATTCTCCACACCAACGCATCGGGCGAGGAGGACACCGGGCGCCTGTTTGGTGCATTGGGTGTCGTGTTTGCGTTAGGGTGAGCGGTCCTCGTTTGCACAGGCAGCTGAGATTTTCTAACATGAAAATGACGGGTGTGGATTGTAGCGGTCGTATCCTGGGTCCCGCGCTGTACGGCACGGTGTACGTTGAGACGGTGTCGTTCTTTGCGCCTGCGATATTCTGGCTGTCCGTCGGGTGTTCCCTGACAGCGTTGTTGGTTTTGGCGTTTATTCGCCCGCCAGAGAGTTTATCAGATATGGACCCGGAGGAACGATGTGATGGCCTTGCTGACCATGTTGATCATGAGTCGGATCCTCTCCTAGGAGGTAGTACACGGTAGTACGTCTGCAGTTGCATAGACACGAGGCTTGAAGCCTTGGGAGTGCAATGATCACCATTTCTATGTGGAGGATCTGAGTGACGAGGTCGCGCGCCCCATTGAATTCTCTTATTCCACACCACTTACTCCTTATTTATAACATGATGGGGGGACATCGATATGATCCACAACGGTGTCTATATAACGTACCATATCTAATACAGCGCAACATCCCCAGAACATTATTCGTCAGGAGGACTTACAAGTTAAACAAAAAAAAAAAATACAGTCAAGACCCTAGCGCACCATTCACCAACCACCCCTGCCGCTCGGTTCCCGACCCCGTAAGTATATCACTCGGTGTGTCCTTCGGCTGCACGACGACACTAGGAACGACTGAATATGCTCTCAGTCGACCACTTTCGATAAGCCATGAGAACGCATGGTCTATCGCACGGGAGTAGGCAAACGGGGGGTACCGGAGATGCTGGAGGAGCCTGCGCGCTCCGGAGAGGGAGAGGGCGTAGCCGTGGGTACATTTCGGGGAGTACGCGGGATGGAGGTTTGTTCCGAGATTCGTGTTTGAGATGGGCAAGGGTGGGTAAAATGCCTCGTTGGACCAGCAGTGACCTTGTAGGTGCAGTTATTTATTTAATTTTTTCCTCGGTTTAGATAGGAATGAATTCGGGTTCGATGAACTTACCCAGTAAGACGATATCCCATCCCGCCGGTAAAACGTTCCATAACTCGGAAAGCCGGTCGGCGATGTCTTTCTCCATATCGACATCGTCCTCTAGGAAAACCGCCACGTCGTCAGGTTGCGTATCAGCCCTATCTATGAACGTGCGTATGGCGGACACGTGTGAATACCAACATGCCACTCTTGGGGGTGTCAGTTTCATCCAGTCAACAGTCCTTAGGATACCCGTAGGAAGTGAGTAGTCGTCCACTGCGCTTAGAAGAGACGGAAATGAACTTGCAGAAGAGGGCTTGATAGATACGGGTAAAGGAGGGGGTTCGGTTGCCCAGACATCCGATCCTGAGGGCAGGAGGGGCTCGTGTGTAAGGACAGAAAGCGCGTTGATTTCGCGAGGCCAATGGAATACGGTGCCGGTATCTGTTTCCGTGCCTGTGTTTGGAATGTCTCCTCCCAACGGGGTCTGCTCACGCTGGTGAGCTACCCAATCAACGATACGATATATGAGCGGGTTCGTGAAAGGTGTCGCATCGATGGTCGTCCACGGGAGATTTAGAGCCGTACGCAGGCGCTCCATTTGCTCACGTCTATCCTGCCGTTCGCGCAGGGAGATCAGGTAGATGTGGGATGCGATTCCCAGGGAACGAGCTCGTCCTGGTTCAGGCTCGGGTTCGTGTTCGGAGGTGGATGTTGGCATCGTTGGACGTCCTTTATCTTTGACGCTAGAGAGTTGGTCAGTGATGTATGAATCTACGATATACGATAACGACAATGTGTAACATACCTGGGGCTTCACCGTTACAGACAGAGGAGAAAGAAGGAACAAGTGAAACTTATAAGGTATCGTTGATCCGGAGTCTATACACGAGTTGCCATGTGTGAGAAATCGAATATGACGGTGGTTGACCAGATAATACATGTTGCTACAAGAACGTAGCGTTGAGTGGAGGGAGATAAAGTCGAGGCTGAAAAAACATGAGGCAACAGAACATTACGGTATGTTCAGTGCCCGATCACACTCACCATGGATCAACTGAAATATTAGCAGTCGAAATGAGGTTAGAGGCATCCCCTACAAAATTATCTTATTGGCCCTGGTCCGGAACGGGTATAATGGAGAGGCAACCCATGCTGTGGCCATGGATACCCGGGGAGTGTCTGTGTATGCTGGTTTGGGTCGCACCCTTGCTTTGCAAGCGTGTTGGAGGCATGGGGCCGGAATGAGGTAATCACCGGGGTGACATGCTGGCGCGGCGCGGGTCACCTTCGCACGGCGACAGGCTGCGGTACCTTGAATCCCTAGGCGTGAACTTCAAGTTGGACGACTGAACGATGCGCGATCAAGGACCTGCTAGGGGCATCCGGGCTTCTGTTCAAGACGGAGGCTATGACAGCAGTTAGTATTCAATCAGTCTCTTCAGACCTTGCGTAACACTTCGAGATCAGAAACACCGCATCGACTTAGATCATCTTTCCAAGTCACCGAGTCTCTCACATGGGCCGCAAATGTGCGCAGCGGGAACTAAAGATATACCTCACACAGGATTCGGCGTGCCTTCTTTCTTTCGGTGCTACATAGCAATCCGATGAAGTTCTGTCCATTGTTCCTTCGTTGACGGCGAACCCACTTGCAACATGGGCAGCTTGTTTTTTGGGCAGTTTGCCACACTCTTCTGGAAGAATTGGATCACCCTATCCAAGCACACACTCGTAGGTATACCTGGGCGGTCTCTATTGTGATGTATCTGACCGCTCATACAGCTCAACTTGGTCCGCTGCCTCCTTGTACCAATTGGTTATGGGGGTACGTCGGCTCCACATCTCCCTAGCATCCTGTTAATGTCCTCCGCAGTCTTTCTTTCCGTCGCTCAGTCCTTCCTCGTACAGCCCAACAACGTGTGTTTGGCCCCCTTGAGCGTATCGTCTTTTTGACTGCTTTACAGTATGGCATAGGTGCTCCGGCTCCGATTTACAACTTTACAACGCAATTTGACGGTTCTCTGGCTCTAATATGGGCCGACGGCACAAACGGCACTGGAAGTCCCACGTCGAGCGCCATCATCGAGCATATAACCAGCGGATTCAATGAATACCAGCTGAGCGCCGTCAAACAGGTTGCCAGCCCTGCAGACATCCCTTCCAACTGTCCACAGAACTTCAAGCTGATCTCAGAGTGCTACGCTGGCATTGCATTCAACTACCTACCTGTCTCCTCCACAGATACCACTCCTATCAACTATACAATAAGCGCTGATGGAGGCCTCGTATACGTCAACGTCTACAGTCACACAAGTGATTTTGAAACTCGAATTCTGCCACTCCAATTAGCCATAGATGAGGTAGTCTTGGATTTCACACAATATACTCCGGTGTTGAGCCCTTCAACCTAGGCATTTATCGCTCTCAGAGCAGGGGAGTCGATCCCAACTCCTTTGGAGTGGCCATACACGCAAGAGACCAACCAGCAACAATCGACGGATACGAGATTGAGTCAGTGTTCGCATTGCTGCCCGCTCTATTCGTCATTCATATTTTTTAGGTTACATTAGAGGTATCAGGAATTTGATCGTCCTTGCTTTGTACGTGTTTATCGCACGCGTCTTCATCTGTTACTTACCTGTTTGCTAGCTTTGTTTGCTACGTCGGCATCACCTATCAACTACCTGGGGCTTTCACTGGCGAGCGAGCTCACCTGTTGACTAGTCATATGAAGGCGATGGGACTCCTCGACTCGGCTCGAATAGTGTACGGTTGTCTTCTCCTCCAACAATGATTCCCCCAGCTTCATCTTTCTGCACAGATCATGGCATATTAGCATCTCCCTTGCGTACCTTCCAGCTTGGATTGTCGTAGCGTTGATATGGCATCACGAAATTTTCACTGAGACTAATAGTGGTCTAGTTCTCGCGGTGCATCTTCTGCTTGGTTTCTCACTTGCCAGCTGGTCCTTTTTTGTGGCTGCCCCTTTCTCGAAGAGTCCGCAACTCGCCGCCGTGGTATCTACATTCTTGGCGATTTTGTTCGCAGTTCTTGCACAAGTATTCTCTCATGCCGACACCGTGGCAGCTACAATATTCACCCTTATCTTCCCTCCCGGATACTACATTTTTGCTATCCGTGCGATCTGCGGTTACGAGAATCACCTCATGCCAACCAACATCCTCAAGCCTGATCCAGATAACCACCTTATTCTTCTCCCGGTCCTGATTGCCTGCATTGTAAGCATTGACTCGTCCCTGCTACATCCTTTTTCTCATAAACATTGCCAGATTGATGTATTTTTGTGGCCATGTCTGGGAGTGTTACTTGAGCGATATCTCTACGACGCAAAGGAACCGTCAAATGGTTTTTGGTCATGTTTCAGCAGGCGGAAGCAGGAGCAATGTCCTCCGCATCCCAGCGGGGTAGCCATCTCTATCAGGAATCTCAATAAGACCTTCAGTCCCTCCATGTTCAGCCGTGAGAAAGGACCAGTCACTGCTGTTTCTGATCTTTCGTTGGACATCCCAAAGTCTGGTATCTTTGTCTTACTGGGTTCTAATGGGTGCGTCTACGCTGAGTATATGTTTAGCGGTCGTTCTGACGACACACTCTCAGCGCCGGAAAGTCTACTTCATTATCTATCATTGCGAACCTTATAGGACGCAGCTCAGGTTCCATCACATTCGAGGGTGGAGAGAGACGCCCTCCACGTGGTACGCTCGGAATAGTACCGCAGAAGAATGTTCTTTTCCCGGATCTCACATGTTACCAAACTCTCCGGGTCTGGCGTGCTATTAAGCACCCCTCGCATTCTGCGAGCGAAGACGACGACTATGCACAGCTGCTACGTGATTGTGGCCTTGGAGAGAAAATACACTCGAATGCCAATACGCTTTCTGGGGGACAGAAGAGGAAGCTTCAACTTGCTATTGGACTCATCGGGGGCTCCAAGATCGTCCTCGTCGACGAGTGCACGTCTGGCGTTGATCCGTTGTCGCGTCGTGCACTCTGGAGAACACTAACGTCAGTTAAGCATGACAGAACCATCGTATACACGACACATTTCCTCGATGAAGCTGATCTGCTTGCTGACCGCATCGCAATCTTGGCTGCACCTGGAAAATTGGTCGTCGAGGGATCGCCGGTCGCACTCAAGACAAACCTCGGGCAGGGTTACAGCATTCAAGTCACATTCGACTCCGTGAACCTGAGCGAAAAGGACCCTGCGAGTTCATCGTTGGAAATCCTAGATCACATCCGAGAGCTTGTACCACAGTGCACGCTATCACGCTCGTCTCCTACACATGCTGCATACCACCTCAAGTCCAAGGACTCGGTCGTGGTTGAGAAGGTGCTTCAGCTGCTCGACGACGAAGCTGGAGAATATCATGTCACATCTGTTGACGTACTTGGAACGTCGATCGAGGATATTTTCCTCGATTTAATGGAGTCCGAAGTCCAGGACCGCACACCGGACAGTATGGAGAAGTCGATGCAATCAACAGAGAGTACACTGGGCCCGAACGTCCTGGACCCCCTGCAGGCAATTTCAACTTCTTCAGCACTCATGCTGGCGGACGGCCGTACACGATCGCCATTCAGTCAAGCATCGACGATCTTCTATAAGCGGATGCTCGTCGCACGGAGAAGTTGGTTAACGCCAGTGCTTTGTGTTCTCATTGCTGTCTGCGGGGCCTGCGTACCTTTGGTGTTTTTGTCGGGCCAAGATCCATCATGCACGACCACGTTGCAGAAAGAGACACTTATTCCTCTCTACTGGCCAGACTCGCCCATTGGCTTCCTCGACTTCACACCCACTGCTAGCATATTAGAGTCGCCACCTAATATTACGGCAACGCTCGGCCAATCAGCCAGGTTCATGTTGAGCGAAAATGTCCCCGATAATGCCACGTTTGTCTCTACGATTCAACAGGACTACCTCGACATCCCTATTGGTGGTGTATCAATCGATATGCAGACTGGTGATGCATTGGTTGCTTGGGACGCCACCCCTCCCCCGGGTTTGACAGGCCTGTCGTTACTGAATCTGGCTACAAACATTCTCTATAATCGTGCATTGAACGCCTCGGGCAACACAGCGGGTACACCTAGTATTATCATGGCCAATTATGCAAGCTTCCCTGCGGCTACGGAAGGGACACTTGTAGACTTGAAATGGATCGCATTCTTTGGGGCTACCATGGTAAGATTTCCGGCGTCCAGCCATTTTTCCATGTGTTTACTCTTTCCGAGGCCGTATACCCTGCATTCTTCTCCCTGTATGTCTCACGGGAGCGACGATCTTCTGTACAAGCGATGCAACTTTCGAATGGATTATCAGACCCCATGGGACTTTGGCTCGGCCACTTGTTTTGGGACTCCATGTTTGGTGTCATTATCGCCACGATCATCATCATCATTTTTGCTACTGTGTCCAATCAGTTTCATGGTCTTGGGTTACTTGTAAGTCGCTCTTCCTCACCCTCCTATCCAGGTGCTCATTGGACTCTGATCAGTGGGTTGTTCTTGTACAATATGGCATTGTTGGCGCACTTTTTTCGTATTGTGTTTCGCTATTCATGCCATCCCCCCTCACGTCGTTCGCTGCCGTTGCTGGATATCAGATTGTTATGTGTGCCGTGAGTGAAAACCTAAGATAGGGGTAGGTGCTGTATGCTGAGTCTTCTTTCCCCTCAGCTGTACCTGGCTGCCTATCTGCTCACCCTCACGTATGCTAAGACCTCGCAAGCAAACCAGATAATCACAATCGCCCGTAAGCCATTATCTAAAACGTATTGTTGATTGTAATTGAGAGGTTTCCGCCAGACTATACATTATCGATGCTTTCACCTGTTGCCAGCGTGGTAAGTTCGTTGAAAGATCGCTCTGCTACCTTGCTGAATTCGCGGGATAGTTGCGCTCAGCCTTTGTTTCGATCAATCTGTTTTCGCTACTTTGTAGTGGGTCCACCCCAGTCACAACTTCTTCCATGGGCGACATCATGCGATATGGCGGGCCAATTTTATATCTCTTCGTTTATGGCTTTCTCCTCCTCGGTATTCTCGTCTGGGCCGACTCTGGGTCTATAATCCCACGCCGTTTCGTGAAGACGCGCAAGCAGCAGGCGCGAATCGATGAGCACCTTGCCGCCACAGAGATTTCAAGACAAGACGTCGCGAGGGAAACGAGGGCAGTCGCACAATCGAGCGACGCGTTGCGCGTCCTTCATGTCACCAAGTCGTATGATGGGAACAGGGTGGTGGACGACGTCTCCTTCGGAGTTCATGGGGGTGTTATATTCGCTATGCTTGGTCCCAATGGGGCGGGCAAGACGACGACGTTCAACATGATTCGTATGTATCTTGTTTCTCCTGTCTGTCTTGCCATCTTAACTGAATGCTCGCGAACTTGAAGGTGGGGATGTTGTCCCCAACACAGGGGATATCAAGATCAAAGGCACCTCCGTCGTCAACTCTCCCCGAAATGCCCGCCTCGCACTCGGCGTGTGCCCACAGTTCACCGCCATCGATGCTCAGCTGACCGTCCGAGAACACTTGTTAATCTACGGGCGGCTCAAGGGACTCAGGCGTGGACCTGAACTGAACACCAACGTCAAATTGCTCATGGTCGCGACCTCTTTGCATATGTATGCAGACCGGCTGGCGAGCCAGCTTTCGGGTGGCAACCAGCGTAAGCTGTCGCTTGCAATTGCACTTATCGGTGGGCCTCGCTGTCTCGTTCATGTTCCATGTACTCCCGTTGACGGGGGTCTTTCCAGGCAATCCCTCTGTGCTGCTCATAGACGAGTTCTCGACCGGAATCGACGCCAAGATGAAGAGAGACATGTGGGGCACGTTGAGGCACGTTGCGGTCGGGAAAGCAGTCGTCATCACCACGCGTGCGTCGACACCTTGTCCTACGTTTTCGTCCTCTGCGATCCTAACATGACCCTCCCTCCCCTCAGACTCTATGGAAGAAGCGTCCGCGCTCGCAAATAAGGTCGGCATCATATCCAAGAAGATGCTCGGTGAGTTCCGAGCGCCGCATCTCTGCATCCGTACAGTCCGCTCATCCCCTCGTGCGCGTTGCACACAGCCATCGGGACAACCGAGGAACTCGCCGCGCGTCATGCCATGTATCAAGTCCACTTTTCGTGTCCGACTCGAGAGGACCTGACCAGAGCCCAAGTCCTCATGAGTCGTATTCCAGGCGCACGTCTCGCAGATGACGTTGCCACACGATTCGAAGTGCCGATCCGGCAAGTTGGCAGCGACGGCGGCTCCAGCGGGGACGGGGATGATGGTGACATGTCGCTTGCCCGCCTCTTCCACGTCCTTGCAACCCAGGGCGATTTTGAGGAATACACCGTGGAAAAGGCGACGTTGGAGAACGTCTTTCTCAACGTCATTCGACAGAACAATGTTTTGGAACAAGACGATGGGCCTCGACGACGTAGATTTAGACTTTGCTAGACCAGCCATTTGCGTTGACAGCGATGGAGACTCTTGTTTGGACTGTACGCTGTCCACGTTTTCTATTTATTTATTTCGCAACACGACGGACAATTGAGCATGTGGTATAATATATTCATACGACAATCGCACTCTTTTTCGTTCTTGCAAAAATGGTGTTGAAAAAGATAAAGGGAGGGATCGGTGAAAAGGCAATCGGACAAATGCAAATATTAAGCCGGCTCGTAGGGTCTAAAAAGGATCGTTATCGTTTGATGCGCGAGGGGAAGGGACGACGACTAAGTAAAACAGCGATGCAACGTTGTAGTGACAGGAAGAAAGACACAACTATGTATTATGACCCAAAAGCAAAAGGCGCCGCGTCGTCCCCGGGTAGTGAAGGAAAAAAGATGAAGCTACGACGCTAGTGCAGCAAATCCGCCATGAAGGGGGGGAAATGACAATGAAAATATGAAAAAAATGCGCGTAATTGAGAACCGTAAAAAAGAAGTGATGCATAGAGATAATGAGAGAAAGGAATGATATGAAGTTTACACACGACATCGATAAATTCGCGAGAAATGCGGATTGTCGGGTTACGTCAAGGACCCAGCCCCCGACGTAGAGAGTGGCGATGGACGACTAACGTTGCGAAGCGAAGAGGGAGAGCACCTTTTCCGCGTTCTCCTTGTATTTCTTTAGCTTTTTGCTCTTGAGTTTCTCCGGTTCCTCGGTGTGATGAGACGCATGCTTGGACGCCTCGGGTGATGCCGGATGCGATATGGGTCCTGTGGTTTCGCTGTTGGACTGATCCGATGATTGGCTCTGGTCTCCGACCGACATGGCGGACTCCTTTGACCTCAACGAGGGCGACATAGCCGCGGCACTCGCGGCCGATACAGACGGCGTTAACAAACCATTGCTCGACATTGATGATACAGTGGCGCTAGTCGTAGCATTCGAGGGCGTGGATGTCTTGATCGTAGACGCACTCTTGGCAGAGAACGACGTAGGTGGTGATTTCCCTTTGAGGAATTGAGGTGTCTTTCGGAACTTCAGGCCAGGCGCACGACCACGACGCTTTTCCGAAGGACTAGGCGAATCCCCAAGCTCCACCGGATGAAGATCCGATTCTTTCGAGAGGCCCGAGAAGGACCGCCCACCAACTCGTTGAGATGGTGTAGACGCTTTGCGAAACACGGCCAACCTATACCGGTCTACAACACCACGAGCAAAGAGACTCGTGCCCTTGGTGCCATTACGGTCTTCGCCATCAGCTTCGATGAAGTCCCAGTCATCATCATCTTCTTTCTCCGTCATATCTCCGTCTCCATCAGGACCATCGGAGAGGAAGCGGTCCAGGGCAGGAACACCAGATTTCTCACGGCGGCCACGTGTATTCCGAACAGTAGCTTTCGAGGAGGCGGGGGCCTTGATAGCCTTCGGTTTCGAGTCTTTGGCAGGTAGGGGAGGCGCAGGTTCGGTCGATTCTGCTGGAGCCTTCTGAGCAGGTGGTTCTGCGATTCGGGGCGCAGATGAAAGATCAGTGGATGGTGGAGGCTCGGCGGTGGTCGTGGTTTTTTCTGGCTCTGGAGCTTCTTTCACGAGTGTTTGTGGCCGTGCTTCCGGTGTCTTGGGCTCAGGCTCGGCCAACTGCTCATCACTGAGAGGAGACTCGGGGACAACCTCTGCCTCCCGAGGGGGTTGGGCGGGGCTATCCAATGTATCGGTCAGAACCGACGGGATGTCCTCATCATCCGTCTCCTCCTCTCTCGAATCGCCAGACTCGTCGTCGTCTTCATCGTCCAAAATGACCGAATGACGACCTTTGAATGAATAACCATCGAACACGTCCACGCCGTTCTCGTCTGGGTGAACAGAGGGGCTGCGTGAGTGGGATGGTGTTGGGTATGCGTCTTCGCCATCTACTCCTTCACCATCAGTGTGATCGCGATCCTGATCGGTATCTACTTGATCTTGATCATTGGGGTCGTCTATCACTGGTTCCATATCGAGGAACGTATCATCAAAGTTCTGGGTATCGCTGGCATTGGAAGGGTCGATGGGTGGGATATAGGGGGCTAAAAAAACGTAAAAGGGGTAGGTGTAAGCAGGCACAATGGAACGACATCAAACAAACGCCTCACGTATGTAGCGTTTATAGTACACGTGCGACCAATCGCTAAAACACAATAAAATGTTAGATGAAACGAGTATTACATGTGGTTCGTTCTGCTCACATCATGGAAAAATACGGGTGCCGTTTGATCCGTGGCTCGCATATCCTTAATGCAGGATTTCGTTGAAGAAGCTTCACGAAATGCATATAAGTGTGCATTATCAGCTACAGGGAGGTGTTTGCTTACACCCCGTATCAAACTCTTCGTATCTTGGTCCATCGCCCTGTCTTCAGGGAATTGCAATTCATCTTGCAACACCCTGACGTACATATCCGAATGATTATTCGCCCAGAATGGCGTCTACGGCAAAATGTTAGCCCCTCTCGCACCACCGTGAGGCACCAGCTATTTAACGTACGATTCCTGTCAACATTTCATAAAGCATTGTGCCAAAGCTCCACCAATCGACTTCATAGCTGTACGGCAATCCCTGTATAACCTCAGGGGCGAGGTACTCGGCCGTGCCGCAGAACGTGGTCGTGGTGTCAGCCGGGACAACACCTTGCCCTGGCCAACCCGAGGAGAGGTCCTGGCCCTTCTCACCTTTCATCCAAGGCGGTGTTGTAGGTTCGCCACCTGGGGAGGAATAGAATTCGCCGCGAGTCCCAGAAGGTGTAGGCGGTGCTGTGGTGGGCAATGTCCGGCGGGGGAACTCTTTCGAAAGGCCAAAGTCCGTCAGGACAATGTGTCCATCAGCACCAATCAAGATGTTCTCCGGCTTCAGGTCACGGTAAATGACACCAGCCGCGTGGAGACCTTCCACACCCTCGACAATCTCCGCGGCGTAGAATCGCGCACGGTCACGACCCAACCTGCCCCAACGTGCAAGCTGCGTGGCAAGATCGCCACCTGGATGGAAGTCCTATGGAATTTGAGGGGAACGGAGTCAGTGGTATTGCAACCAGTTGGAGCATAAAAAGAACGCTGATTTACCATAACCAAGAACAAGTTCTCCTTGTCATGGAAACTCCACCAAAGCTTGACCACGAACGGGTCCTTGGCTTCTTTTGCCATACGCTTCAAGACAGCCTGCTCGGTCAAGGTATGCTGAAGCTCTTGGTGTGCCAAGACGTGACGCTTGGTGATGGCCTTGAGCGCATACAGACCCGAGCTCGTCTTTTGTCGCACCAAGAGGACTTTGCCTGCACAACCCTTTCCGAGGACACGCATCATCTCGAAGTCATCAACGACCACCTTCCGCTGCGCCTTTTTCTTGCGATTGGGGTCGGTCGATTGGGAACGCTTCTTGCGCGCCCGACGGGCAGTGGTAGATATCGACGATTCGTCACCGGTGGCGGACGACGTACCATCCTGTAATGTCGACGAGGTATATACCCGCGAAAGTCGTCTAGTTGTGTCAGGATCGGCCGAATGCGAGCGAGGAATCCTCGACGTTGGGACATCAGCGACAGGAGTAGGGAGGGTAGCTTCTTCCTCTTCAGTGGCCCCATTCATAACGGCATCCGTATCGATATGCTCCGGAGTAGCCCTTGCATTTTCAGCTGGCGGAACATCAGGAATGCCATCGTCAGATCTCTCTATCTCGATGACCTGCACATGCTCTCCCAACAGCGACGAGAGTGCATTAGCCTCAACTTCTTCCTCTTCCTCTTTAATATCGTGCTCTCGAAAATCACTTCTACTCAGGTTGTCCAGTACAACCTCCCCTTCAACGGTGTCGTTTATGCTCTCTACACCATCCACTATCTCGCTGAGATCAGCTGAGCTAACGTCGGTCGACCCGGGATGTGCGGAGACGTCTCCTTTCGAGCCAATATGTGCAGCTAGGTCGGAGCGTACGCGCTTGATCGCCCTCTCGACACGTACACTCTGCAGGTCGTCGGTGCGCACATGAACGAAGCGTTTCCAAGCACGGGTCTGTCTGAGCGACGGATCATTGGAAATGCTTGTCAAGTATGCAGCAAGTGCGGTCATCGTGGAATTGGCAGGTTTCCCGTTGGAGACGATACTAGCTGACGATGGAGAGAGGGTCGTGAAGGGGTCGCCAATCTCCTGTGAGGGGGAGACTATCCGATCTGCCGTCGAAGACCCAAAACTGGGGCTGTTTGGCGCCCGCACGGACATTTGGCGACCGACTTTATTTGTCGAAGGCGACGCGAGGCGCGAGAGGGTATTCAGGAACGTAGATTTGCGCTTCACAGGGTGTTGGGGTAGAGAGGCGATGTCGATCGGTAACTTGGGGAGCTTGGATGCGCCATCAGAGTCTTCGAGTTTCGCATGAAGCTCAACCACCTCTGTGGCTGTGCGCGTAAGAGTAAGATTATGCGTGGGCGCTGCGCAGGGAACGGCGGTGTTAGCGATGATACAAGAAGACATGGAACGAGAGGTAACAGTAAAGGAACGTCGGATTACAAATGCCCACAAGAGGATGCCGAGGCAGGTCAAGACGACGCATACATAGGGCACCGATGAGCTCGGAAGCGACATCGACACGACTCAAAAAGTAAGGAGAGTGTACATGCAGGTGCACGCCAGATGGGGGAAGGGTGGGCAAAACGATGCGACTCACTCTTTATGTAAATAGAGTATGAGCGGGCATCATGTGGCGTCTCGGCGACGCTGATACTCCAGGGACCTTCCTGAGCATCGATGCGAACTGGAGGTCTTCGCGTGGACGGAGAAGGAGCGGTGTCTATGTGCATACTGCGGACGGAGTTCAAGTTGTGAGGTGCGTGTTCGTTGTGAGGAGAGGAGTTGCGTGACTCGAAGAGAGTGAGGTCAGTGATGCTTGAACGTTCTGCTCTAGATTTGCGGTTGAATTGGTAGCTTCTAGAGATGTCAGCACTAGCTCTGGAGGAGGGTTCACGAGGGCGATAGTGGTGGACGGAAGAACGACCGCGGATTGGATTCACGTCTTTGAAAGAGAGTGCGCCGAAGCCAAGAACGGTTTTGAAGTTTTTCTTCGAGAAATGGACGTGTTGGTGAGTGGCGGAGGCACTATGCATGCGAGAGTGGGGGATACAAGGCCTGTATTCTCGCGGGGACACTGAGAGTGTCGGAATTGTCGCGGGCTATGTGGGGGGGAGAAGGAAGGGAGGACAGAAAGCCCAGCTGGATCGATGGATTAGGTAGAGCGGAAGTTGACACGGAATCGACAGATTGGTCAGTTTTGGCGGACGTGCGGTGGGTGCGTGAAAACCACGAGCAACGGAAAAAGATGGAGATCAGTCCTCTCCCTGCCTCGAGGCTTAGCTGTGTAGTGCGGTGATGACCGCAAATAGTAAGAGCGATTCAAAACCGGACTATCTGCCAGCCGACGAGTGCGCCGTCGTCGTCGTCGTCGCAGACGTGACAGGTAAAATCGAGAGAAACAAAAGAAAGTGGTTGCGGTGTAGTTAAGGCGGAGACTCGGATTAATATGCGTTGGAGGCTCGGGCAGCAGCGAGTCGCTCGGGCGCTCGTTGTCGTTCGTCTTCCAAACGTAATTTCATTGCGCCCGACCGTCAAAATAAAATCAAGCGTCGCCACCAACCCCAAGGGTAAACTTGCTGCACAGAACTACCCCTCAACGCCGCAACGGCCCTCGCTCCTCGCCGCGTGAGAAGGCCAAGCTGCGCAGTGACGGCGGCGGTCACCCTGACGCTGCCAGCCTTTCCAACCCTTCGAACCGTAATCGCCGCGATCTCATCTGACTTGTGTTTCCAAGCTGTTTCAGAACCCCCCTCTGCACAGGACTAACGCCAAATTGAGATGACATCAAGCAATGGTACTTGACTTCGAGTAGGCAACTTCCGGAGGCTATGGAACGTGTAATTAAAACGGAAAGCTTGGGCCGCCCGCCTGATAGTTGGGGTCCGAACAACCAGGAGCGGGCTTGACAGACTGCTCGCTCTGTGAGCTTGCACACCGATGGCAGTGCTTGGCCTTCCATACCTACAAATCCCATCTCAGGTTATCATCAAGCTGGAAGAGCTTCCACCTCGCTTCGGTGGCATGGAACCCGGGGTTACCCGAAGGAAGAATTCCCTAGCGCGACCCTAGTACCAACGCGGACAAGCCAAGCTAAATGCGAAGGGGTGCAGTGTGCAAAACTGAGTTGGTCCGCTCATCACAAATGCGTGCTCCGTCCGAGAACCAAGTAAAATCACTGTGAAGGGACGCACTCCTGAAATGAATGATCAACGACAGAAAACCAAGGCATCTTGTCACGGACGTACTTACTAGATTCACCTGTGTGTGTGGCAATTGACTCGTATCAATGAGGAAGCGTGTTCAACAAGGTTCGAAACTGATATCGTCTGGCACGACGGCCCAGCAACCAGATTTTGGCGATAGCGCCTTATGGCGAGCTTGCGCTCCCCTGCATAAATAAGTGGGCTAGCGTTGTGCCTGGGTCGAAATAAAAGGTACAGCTCTCACACTCATGAGGGAACCTCCCCGCTTACTGTGTCTTGCCCTTCAACGGCGCGTCGGTCGACGTTGCCATTCATGAGCTGTCGGCAACCCCCGAGGCAGATGACCCCCCGAGTCTTCCCCAGCTCTGTCGACCCCGCCCCCTTCTATATACAGTAAAGACCCCTCTGACAAAATCCCAAGACTCTATCAAGCTCGAGTGAGAAATCGGACCCGGAATCAGAAGCGTGTAAATGGCAGGTCCTGCGCACGAAAACCAACGTTCGTCCTCGCAATTCGCCAGCGCCCTTTGAACCAATTTCGTTGCTCCCTGCCGTTATTTGGACACCCGTTTCTGTGCGATTTTCCCGTTCCAACTGTCAACAGAGACGCTTACATAGAACTCATAAATACACTCCCGTTCAAGGTCACCTCGCGGGGTGCGTCAGACGACCGAACTGACTGTTACTCCCGTCCTCAGAGTCCCTTTTCTTTCTGTCATCGTACTACCTCGTGAATTCTCTATCCCCCCGTCCGCTTAGCTACCGTCCTTAAACGGGCGGTTCCCTCGAATCCCAGCGCCAACTGTCCCCCGCCCACGCTATCCCCATTCCCCCTTCCTGAAAAACGAGATACAATGGCCGCTGAACCCACCCTTGAACCTACTCTCCCCCGAGAGGAGGAACAAGAAGAAGTCGACGAGGGGGAAGAGAGCGACGTTTACGAGGTAGAGGTATGTGTCTCTCGCTTCTCAGTCGGGCGCGTGACGATTTATACCTGCTGACCTCCGCACGGCAGGGCGAGGAAGAAGGTGACATCTATGAAGGTGACATCTATGTGCCAGAGGAAGAGGAGGACGATGAAAACGATGAAGATGAGGGTGGAGCCCGACTAGAAAATGTAGGGTTGTGCATATCCTCCGTAAATGATGTCCTTCTTACGCCCCCCTGCAGATGACCGCTCTTCTTCTAGGCAAAGTACGTTCATTTATCATCTATGAATATGTAAAACTGATTTAAATTTGCTTTTAGAAAAATGGCACCACAAATATCGAGGAGTATGGGGAGGACGAGGACGAAGAGGATGAAGAATACCACGAAAACAGAGATGGGGCAACGGAAGACTC
Organism: Boletellus pseudochrysenteroides; assembly: GCA_038090975.1. Taxonomy (NCBI): domain Eukaryota; kingdom Fungi; phylum Basidiomycota; class Agaricomycetes; order Boletales; family Boletaceae; genus Boletellus; species Boletellus pseudochrysenteroides. The sequence continues at coordinate 38,359 of JBBPNQ010000030.1, forward strand.
CTCGTCGGTCGTCGCAGGTTCAAAACGTGGCGCTGACAAGCTTAACGAGGGGGATGCGTCTGGTGACGAAGACGAGGAGGAGGCTGAAGTTGAGGGGAAAAATCTTGCCAAGAAAGCTAGGGTGTAGTACTGTTCAAATTTCCTTGAAAAGAGTAATTCTACGCTTTACTTGGTCTGTATTACTGTTGTTATCTTGGGTCTGTTGTCCACTGGCATCTTTATAAATCATTGTCTGTACGTGTTGTATATGCACAATTTCCTACACAAGTACATCATGATATAGATGGTCCAAATTAGTTTTTTCAAGACAGGCTTAAGTCTGGGAGAGGTAAATGAAACAAGACAATGGTGATTAAGCCAACATAAAAAACCTGTTATAGACCCACTTCCTTAACTTAGTACCCCCTCTTCTGTCTTTCTGCATCAGTCAGGGGAACATACTGGTACCCCATGCATCAAACCAATCAGTTATCCAGGGTGGGGTAGAAAATAATTAGAGGATTTTATCAAATGGTTATTGCAATGGAAGAGGAAATCAGTCATCAAATTCAAAAAGATCAAAAACGCCAAAGTAGTAATGGACACTGACCATAACATCCATAAGCTCCCTCTTCTTTACTTTACCATTGTCATCTTTCTCAATCTGCCAGATGACCTGGTTATATGTACCAACTGGTATGAACATTCTTCCAGGTGCCTTAAGCTGGTCAACAAGGGTTTCAGGAAGCTTGTCAGATGCAGCGCCAACATGGATAGCATCATAGGGACCTATATGGAAAGATAAAGGTTATGAGCAGAGGGTTAATATAGTGGCACTTACCAGAGGTAGGATAACCTACACAAAGATAAATATGACCTTAGTTCTCTTGACTTCGCCTAGAAAATATAACTTACCCTGTCTTCCATCCCCAGCTACTATGAGAATCTTACCTTCATTCAAGGCTGGGCCCAAACCATTGTTAATCAGATTGCTTCTAGACCACTCAACCAACTCGGGTATGTGGTCTATACCGACAACTTTACCCTGAGGTGCCCCCGGCTGGGACGGAGATACAAGATGGTGGAGGACAGCACAGAGGTAGCCTGAGCCACTTCCCACGTCGAGGACAGTTGCCCCGGGGTAGAGGAAAGGAAGAAGGCCTTCCAAGGCATGAGCATGCTGTAATCGACGAGTCAAGTTAAGTGAAAGTACGAGGAGATCGCCGGGTATACCATATGTGGTGCAGATATAGTTGCGCCATGGCCGATGGATCTGAATGCACGTTCGGTGCATTAGATGATAGGATAGAAAAGAACTCGACATACTGAGGTGAATCGTCATATGACTGTGACCTTTTGAGGACAAAGTCGGCACGATCTACTCTGGACATCGCCTGTGCGAATGTCAGGGGTCACAGTGATATATATGAGCACTATAGACGACGATGGCATACGTCGATAGCTCTGTCCGTCGCAAGGATTCCATTCCTGGAAAGGTTGGAGATGAGTTCAGTGTTGGTTAATCCTGAACACCTCCAAGCCATGTCGAGCGACGATCGGTATCGTGGATCGAGGCAGAAGGCGGCTGTTTGGCGCTATTTATCCCGGTGCGTCATTTAACCCCTGATGGCTGGAAACATCGTGCTCTGACCCGCAATAACCCAGGAAAAGCGAACTTGATTTCACGAGGTACCACCATCACCAAGAAATTAACAACGTCTGTGATGTATGCACGCACATCCGCCAAGGTATGTACGCCTGTCGAGGTCAAGTAATCCGTGACACGTCTGTCATTCAGAAGCAACAGGAATATGTCGCGAAGCTTCAGGCAGAGATAGACAAACTACAGAAAAGTCTTGGGTATATGCGCGTCGCGTCGACCCGGACACGAGATATACCATTTCTGATCACATTTTTAAGGCCAAATGAGAACGCTGAAGAAATAGTTTCACGACAAATCAAGCTACTTCATCGTTACAATGAAGCCAAGGATGCGACACAGGTCTAAAACGAATTCTCTTGCATATGGCAACATGCTGATGAGTCACTGTTTCTTTTGTAAAGATCCTTATCGGAAGGGTATAACACCTCGGAGAAATAAACCGCATATACTCACCTTGCGTTTTCCAGCTGGCTGCCATCAAGGGAATCACTATTCGCCAAATCCATCAGGACATGGGCCTACTCGATGAAGACGCAAACTAGTTGCAGTTCATGGAACCTTCGAGGTATTCAAACGTCACTAGTAGCTTTTTATTCGACGAGCAACCAGCTCGTAGCACACCCCGCCCACATACCTATCACCCTCTGCGGGTAATTATTATACGTTTCCATGTCTTCCCTTGGCCACAGTTGTGTCGGGATGGTAATGTTACCCAAAGTCCCCAGTCCCATGTTTCCGTGCTCGTTCCACCCCCATCCCAGGACTGAGTTGCCTTCCTGTGAAGAGCCAGGCATCGTGAGAAGGACATGTTCACTCCCGCAAACGAAGCCAGATATGGCACGATTTCCAGGAAGGTTGATAGTCGCGTCATCTGCCGAGGTAGACTCTACGGTCTGACTTCGACCAAGCTGCCCTTGGGTATTGTTACCAGTCGACAGCAAGCCATGTTTGCCGCCATCTATCGTTTGCATGTACGTGCCGTTCCATGTACACCCGAGCCCGCAGATGCGCCTTTGGGGTTCAAGTGACGGCATCTGTCCCTGTTTATTCGACCCCAGAGATGAAATACGTCCCGACTTGTGTAAGACGACCGTATGCTGGTTTCCTAGCCCGCATGAGATCATAGGATCGCCTTGGATGTTTATAGGTAGAGGAGTAGGGCGAGCGACGATTCGTGCCCCTTCATTCTGCCCAAGTTGTCCGTGTCTGGAAGTACCCCAGCCAACAAGAACAGTCTGGGGGTGCAAGGACGACCCATCGGAGCTCGCTATAACGAGCTGTACGACGACATGACGCGGTCCGGCATGGAGTGATCGTACACATATCGTTCGGGGTTGTGCATCGTCCGGGAAGACGTAGCCAAAGTCGACAACCCGCGGCTCACCGGGGCCACCCCCCGTCGACCCACCCTCATTCGTTCCCTCTCCGACACCCAACGCTCCGAAATCGTTCGACCCCATGGACAGCAGTACGTCCGAGCTTTCGGGACGCGAGAGCACGACGTACGTCGTCTCCCACGCTGCAGCGATGTGTTTATATGTGTACCTGCGGGAGGCGTACAAAGTCGACAGCGGCAGGACGAGCTTGTGGAAGATCGTCCATGGTGCCGAATCTGGCCCCACGTGATGGTACCCAGGCCCAAGCTGGCCTCTCCTTCTGTCTCCAGTGCCCCAGAGAGTGGCGGAGCCGTCGAGGTGCTCTAACAACAGGACGGTGTGGTTTGCTCCGCATGCAATCTGAGCAACTGTGGAGGTGAGATCCGGGAGTTGGTTTGGTTCACAATCTGCGAATTGGCATGGCGTGAATGAATAAGCATCATTGTAGGAGCCAATCCCCAATTGGCCTTTGGCGTTGGAACCCGCGGTGAGAAGAGTGCGATGTGACCCCATACGTGAAACCAGTGATGGTCGTCCGCATTATGCATGAGTCAGAACCCTTCCGAACCCACCGGTACCGTGACATCAGTGCTAAATGCGGAGTGGTATGCTTCCCAGGTGCAATTATCAACGTGTTATATGCTAAAATACACTGTATATATCGTGCGATAGCATTTCGAAAGAAAGAGATTTGGTGATGAGATAATTACGCAGAGGCATAATAGCATCTGCCACAAAAGTAGATCCGACGAACGTTTCCCTAGTTGAACTTGCATCCAGTGATTTTGACTATAGACGTCATCAGACACGGCGGGAATGAAATATGTAGATATAAAGCGTACCAGAGCCATCAGGCTGCCCAACGGCGTACAACATTTCCATGGGATGGAAAGCAAGCGAGGTAAATCTCGGGATGTACGGCGACGGCGGTCGTGTGGGATATACAGAAAGACCGGTAGGGACACTGAGCGTGGTCAAAGCACCGAAATGGGGATTGGATATCGAATGTGGTATCGAATATATCGTAAGACGTTGTTGTCTCCAGTTGGTAGGGTTGAGGGCGGATGTGCTATTCCAATGTCAGTAAGGGACAGCTCCTGCAGAGAAGACATTTACGCACGCAGCAAAAAGGCCGGTTTGGGGATGAACATCAAAGCATGATAAGCCAGCAGGGTGTGGATCCCATGTCTGGGCAGCACGGTCGGAGCCTCGGGCATCCCATAAACGGACCTCACCGGAGAGGCTGCAGATAATTGATTTTCAGTGTTCTTCTCCAGGATAAAGCTACATACCTGGCCGAAAGGAATTGGCCACCGATCCTTGGGTGATACTTGACGTTCTGCACCCATGTGTGGTGCTCATGATAAGATCTCACGACAGCATCCTCTTCCTCAAGGCGACGGTCAAATACTTTAACCACGCCATCTGCAAAGCCAGCAATAAATGTCGACGATGATCCATGATCAGAGACTATAGAAGTGACGGGGCTCTCTGAATTGGTTTCCAAGTCCTGAGTTGCTTGATTAACAAGGCACGCAGCTGATCATATGCAGCGACCTCACCAGAACTTGCGATTCGGTATGCGCATCCCAAACTCTGATGATCCTTGAATCACCACCAACAAGAAGGGATCCTCCGGATTGTTTCCAATCCAAGATGAGCCCGCTTCCCCTCCGCACGCTGATTATCTCTGTCAGACCACGGAAAGAGCTGACCATCTGTAATGGGCCTTGATCCAATGTTGGGTCGTAATTGCGATATAGGCGCACTATGCCGTCCGCTGCAACGGCGTTTAAACGAGACGGTATATGGACAAAGGACAAAAACAACTGACCTGAGCCCACCATGATGATGCCGCCTACATCTTGGTTAATGATATGTAGTGACGTAATGCCTGTTCCTCTGGGATTTCCATTGCAAAAATAACTCAGCCGCTTCCGTTGAGACCAATCCCAAACGCTGAAGTACGATCAACAAAAAATTATTTCACGAGGAAGCATCGGACGAACCTGACCATATCCGTGTCGTTTGCGATGACGAGATGAGGATCATACGCGTGTAGAGTCATACAAAGCGGGTTGCTATTGACCTGTAGATTGGCCACTGGCCGGTCCCATCGGGAATTCTCTATATGCCACCGTGTCAATCGGACATAAGAACACCACTCCAAACCAGAACTCACCCGCCAAGGTTGCTTGCAGCTGCGTTTCAGTGGTCACCTGCTCGTTACGTTGTTGCCTCCACACCTGATAGTTGTATTGAATACTTCCAGGTTCGTCTGCCTCAGCTTGCTGCAGTTCGCCGCGAGATGAGCAGGGTTAGACCGACACAGGAAAGTACAACATACCCTCATCTGTGGCTCTTTGAAATATTCACAGCACCAATCGAAGAACGAGCTCTTTAATGGTAAAATGTCTCGAAGTCCATTCCCAGTTCCGCATCCGAGAGGAACATTACCCCCGTTTGAATCAACTGAGAATATACTCCCGCTTGGACTGTTCTGATCACCGCCTGGCCCAAGGCCAGGTCCGCCTCTTCTCCCATGTGTCGCCACCCGCCGACGTGACCGCAGTCGCACCATGTCTTCTTCCATGAGCGCCTCCATAACGTGCGAAGGAAGATAATCAGGGTGTACTCTGTGTTGTGTAGGTGAAGGGGGTTGGGACGCTACAATTGCGAAACTCGTTGGGCTAGGCGTAGCCGGTCGAGAATAAGGTGACGTATACTGCGCGAGATTGTAGTTTGGTGAAGGGGGCCGGGGAGCAGTAAGGAAGTCAAGGCGAGACAAAGAAGGTGGGATTGGAGAGGGAGGTGCTCGAGTATCTTCGGTGGCCGGGAAGGCAATGCCACCCGTGAGGTTGCGGAGGGCATTAGCAAATGAGGAGGTACGTCGAATGGTGGTGGTGACACCTGAGGATAACGTACTCGTCATGCTCTCGCTGCGGGTCACGCCTGGGCGGCAAAGCACCGGAGAGGGTGGATGTTGCATCAGGGGCGACGACTGGACGGATGAAACACGGGAATGAGCGCCACCTGGACCCGCTCGAGAGTCTATTTGTGAGGGTGGCACATCGAGTGATGTACAATCGAGGCGATAGAATGGGGAAGCCAGGAGCAGAGCCATGATATAGTCTGCGATTGTTTGCGCGAGGGTGGCGACCTCGTGATATGGGTCGGTCGTCAATTCCAGTAGGGCGACGAAGATCGTGAAGAATGATGAGAGTAGAACGCGATTCTCCTCTCGTGCACCATCGTCATCAAACACATCCAGCCATTCAGCAACAGCAACTGAGGATAATTCCTCCTCATGGGGTTGCGCACTTGGGTCGGAACGCCATTTCCTGTCTTCTTCCCAGTATATCCACGCACAAATCACGAAATAACCCCTCCACTCCTTAACAAGACAGCTGACGAGGATAAGCAGCTCCTTGCGCACCATTGGGCTTGCGTCGTCCTTCACAGCAAGTGTTGCACCAGTAGCGACTGCGACTTCCATACGGAAGTGAATTCGTTCTTCGAGCTGGTACTGCGTTCCGGTACCCCCACCTCCCTGTTTCGCGGAATTTGCAGACCCACTAGCGCCCATGAATGTGCCAAGTGCATACAGTGCCGCAGCCCTCACCTCTGGCGAGTCATCAGACAGCATCAAGATTAGCTTATCCTGAGTACCCCTGTCGACGCCATAGACCTTGATCTCGTCGTTCCCTTCCCATATCTGGGAAATACATAATGCACACCACTGCCTGAGCAAAAAGTCGCCCTCGTCTAGTTTGTCAAAACAATTGTCAAACACGCGCTCTCTCCAGCAGGCCATTTGACCGTTGTAATAGTCCCGAGAGACGGCTGCGAGGATGAATGCGCACATGGCTTTGTGTTCCGCGCTATTGGGAAGAGCATGCTGGGGGTGGTCGTCTGTGAGAGCGAGAACGTTGGCAAAGTACTTCAAGCCTTGAGTGTTGTGCAGGTCGATTTGGACACTCGGATCAACCGCGAGGATGCGTGCCCAAATGAAGATGAGCACAGGCCGCAGGTCTTGACCCGCGGCTTGCAGCAGCTTGGAGATGTATGGAAATATGCCGATTGTAAGAACGAGGTTGACGGCCCATGGCCCGAGATCAACAAACTGAGACAAAAGGATAAGAGCTCGAAGTCTGTGGGGTTGTGAGAGGAGGACTTGAAGCACGATAGGTAATTGATCCGGTGGCTTGCGCGGCACCAGGTCTCGGTCGGTTTGGTGACCAGAAGCCGAAATTCCGTTAAGGGCGATTGCAGAGCCAGTTATTCCCTCTGTGGTATCGAACGTTCCACTACAATTCTGGGGTGGAAGTGACAATGGACCTCGCTTTGTCAGTGCAGAGCCACCTCGCGATATCCAGACTTCAAAAGCTGTGAGCTGGTCTGCAAAGAATCTGCTTGGTATGTATTGGTATGGCTTCTCTGCCTGTGGACCATGAACACCATGCTGGTCAGGCTGACTAACCGACCCTCCGCTAGTACCAATCTGCCCCATGGAATTTGCTGCAGCGCTTGCAGCTGTGGGGTTCTTCTCAAGTAGTTCAGGAAGCTGCCGTAGACACGTATCGACGGCAAGATCCCACGCACCCCAGAGTGTATGCGTGTTTGTAGCGGGGAGAGCAGGATAGGTGTGTGGGGTACAATGATAATTTTTCATGATCCTTTCCGCCAGAAGGAAATTGCGGAATAAAGATGCGATGAGGAGGTCAGAGCGATATAGTCGCGTGAAGACATCTCGAGGAAACGCGGTCCAAGCGATCGTATCTGTGATGGCCGTGAATATCCAGTTTAGTTCGCCCAGGGGCGTCCTTCGATCCTTGAGATCACCGGGGAGTTGCATAACCATGTCATGAGTGATGTTGTTGGGCAGCTGATGGGTCATGATAAAGTATCGGAGCGCGATATCAATGGGGGAAGTGAGGCAGGAAGTAAAGATGTCAGCAGGGAGCTCTGGACACGAAGGCAACTGCTCGTGTGCAAGACATGCCGCGAGTTGGAGAGAGTTTATGTAAGGTTGCATGCCATCGACATACCCGCCACGAGTAGTGAACACCTCCTGATCGCGGCGCTCAGCGAAGTTGTTGAAATTAGTGAGAAGATTACCGGCAGCCGAGCAGTCCCAGATGTAAACACCTGGGGACCCGAGCCAACTTTGTACTTCCATAAGTGAAACCGGGATATACTGCGTATAGTTGCGATTGAAGCACCAGAGTTCCCCACTGGGTGTGGGTTTGGGTACGCCGTGCCCATTATAATAGAAGCAAACAGTTTCGTCTTTGGCTTGTTTGCGTAAATTGAGGCAGAACCGGCGCAGGTCCTCGTAGGAAGGGTCTAATATTGGTTTGTAAGGGATCTTGAGACTGAGACCCTCGAACTGGTGCTGGAGGTTTGTGCCGATGGCTTCCAAAGCTTTATGCGATGGCATTGTGTGTGGATCGACCCAACACTCGAGGACCGCACAAGGGTTGGTTTTGATAATATCTGGAGGATCTACATCTATGTTCAGACATAGTACAAGGGCAGCGTTTGCGGTCTTGAGTTTTCCGGGGGCTGAACCACGCCACGGGAAGAGTTTGGCGCAGTCAGGAGAATGCGGCGCAGGGTTACCACAGGTGAGATGTCGTTTGGCGGACCAGTAGGGGATGATGGGTAGAGGGTCGGGGAGTGTCTCATCCGACCCATGATGCCTTCCGTTGGAGTGGTTTCCGGTGCGCTCACCACGCCCATCTGTTGTCTGGTTTGATGACGGGTCGGAGGTGGATGTGGATGTCCAACCCCGCTCGGTGACATTATCGGATCCCATGTCTGAGCCAGCCCTTTCTCTGAAACGAGAGAGTGAAAGAGAATCAATGCCTAAACGAAAGAGTTGACGAAACGTCAGCAAAGGGATGGATGTTGCGCGGCCTTACCCTGTGCATGGTGTCCGTTTCGCATCTCGGCGTCCAGCCAGCGGTGGGACACTGGTTTTTTTGTGTTACACTGTCGAGGACGATGAACTGGCAAGATCCCGATGTGTCCTGGTCGACGTCGACGGTGGGCTGCTCGCTGTCGCCTGCGTTGACGAAGCCGGACGTGATGCCGGTGTCACAGAGTGTGACTGTGTGACGTGTCACACCCCTCCCGTTACACTGCCACTGGAGCACTAGCACTACATACTCTCAAGTTCTAGGTCACCTGGGTCTGCAAGAGTGGGCCGGACGTTCGCCACGAATGTCTGTCGTGGAGCCTCCAGTCGGGGCTCTCGTAGAGATCTCAACAGGCAAGGGAATCGTCCGTTTCTGTGGTACGACCTCCTTCGCACCAGGCAAATGGGTCGGCATCGAGCTCTTTGAGCCAAAGGGGAAGAACGATGGTTCTATCCAAGGCGTTGCGTACTTCTCTTGCAAGCCGCTCTATGGCGTGTTCATTCGCCCAAGCCAAGTCAAGATCCTCGTGGCTGAACCCGAGCAGCCTTCAGTGAACGTGAGTCTTCATCGTCCCACACCAGTAATCGCCGGAAATTGGACCTCCCCTTTAGCGCGCGCAACAGAATATTTCCCGTTCTATGGCAGGTCATCAGCGGACTCCCAGCACCGGCCTCGCCCGATCCACCCCATTACGTTCCGGAGCTACAAGCGGTACCTCTTCCTCCTCCCGGTCGTCAAGCCCAGTAAAACCTCCACCGTCTGGGACTTCCATGCTCTCACCACCCGGTAGGTCAAGTCCCCATACATCTCGACTCGCACCACCATCCTCCCCTGTGAAACGCATCCCGTCTCTCTCCCTCCAGCCACGCAAGTCCTTCCCTCGTCAATCAACGCTGGATGGTGCTCCGCCCAGCCCCTCCGTGCCCTCTTCACGCAGTCTGGCACCACCGGTTCTGCTTCCATCATCATCTACATCGCGTGAAATGTCCATCACCGCCCCTACCCCAAGGACGACAATAGTGCCCTTTGCTCCCCAGAATACTTCACCTCAACCCCAATTGCAGCCTCTTCATCAATCTCCATTGTCTGAATCTATCTCGCTGCCTCCAAATCAGATCACACCATCATCATCTTTGACGAGTGCATCGGTGCATGCCGCCCCTTCTCTCATTCACGGGCCTGGACACGGGCAAGGAGTCTCGATAACGAGAGAGCCATCATCACCCATTGCTACCGTAGGTCTTGTCTTTATCTAATACTCACTGCTACTCACTTGGCAATGTAGCGCACAGCAGAAGATGCCGAGTTCCAAGAACTCCGTGTGCGGACTCGAGTGATGGAAGCAAAGCGAGCAGATGATACTCGCCATATACGCGAGCTCGAAACGCGTCTCTCTGAAGCGGAATCTTTCGTAGCCCTACGTCCAAAACTTCAGGCTAAACTCAATCAGCTCCAAACCGAGCTTATTGCCACCCGACGCGAGCTAGCCGACGCTCAGCAACTTGCTCAGCTCTCAGACAACAGAGGGATCGATGCTCAGGAGCAGCTGGAGATGACCATGTTAGATAAAGAGGTCGCGGAAGAGAAAGCTGAGATGGCGCTGGCTGAATTAGAGGAAGTCAAGGAGAAGTTAGCCCAGATGGAGGTGGAGTTGCAGGTTCTGAGAGATGGTGGTGGTAAGTCCGTTGGTCGATTCAAAATATTATGACGTCGACGGTGAGCCAGCTGCTGAGGAGGAGGGCGAAACAATTGCAAAATCTTCACTTGCGTATATTCAACTTGAAAAACAAAACGAACGTTTGAAGGAGGCGCTCATACGGTATGTAGCATCCTATCGTCGTCACCTGGCTTTTAACCCTACTCAGTCTTCGAGACATGTCCCAACAAACCGAGCAAGAACAGCGCCGGCGCATTGCCGAGATGGACAAGGACATTGCGGGTATTGATGATCTTCAAGGTCTACTCTACTTACCGTGTCCCCTCTGCGCTTCCTCTGATGCATCCACATGTAATAGGGCAATACGAAACAACTCTCATCAAGCTCTCCAACGCTGAAACGCAGATTGATGACCTCAAAGCCCAGCTTGATGATGCACTTGGAGCGGAAGAAATGCTCGTTCAACTCACAGAACGGAACCTCATGCTCGGGGAGAAGATTGAAGAGATGCGCATTACCATCGAGGACCTTGAGGCCCTGAAGGAGCTCAATGACGAGCTGGAAGAGAATCACGTCGAGACGGAGAAATCACTGCAAGATGAAATTGGTACGCATTGTGTTATCGCGCGGCAAGTCTGATTGGCTTGACTCTTGGTTACAGACTCGAAGGACTCTCAGATCCGAGATCACTTGCAAAAGATTTCGACGTTGGAAGATGCCTGTCTGGATTTGGAGGGTACTATCACTCAGTTCCGAGAGCTTGTACTGCAGCTCCAAAGGTACTTTCCCACTCAATAACCCACGCAAACCCTCAACCATCCTATACAGCGAGCTCGATAACCTGCGCACACAAACTCAAACCGCACAGCACGAGTCCGCCACGGCAGCATCACAAACAGCAGCAATGATGTCTCTCAATCTCAAACTCCAGTCATCCGCGGTCAAGAATCAAGCGAAGACCGTTGAGCTCGAGATACGCAAGCTGGAATCAAAAGAAAGCAAGGAATTGCTCGGAATTGTACAGGTGACATCAATGACCATTTCGTCCTTCATAGAATGTTGAATCTCTGTAATCTAGCCATACCTGCCGCAACTCTATGTAGAGAGCGACGGTGACTCTACAAATTGTTACCTCTTCTTCCAACGGGTGGGGCTGAAAATCGATCTTATCAACACTGTCGTTGGACAAGCCCATGGACTTCCCGAGTCTCTCAATGGAGACGTGTCTGATACTATCGTGGGTATTTGTGAGGTGAGCATGGCTGCTTCCATCTGTCATTGCACGGATAACATGCAATCGTAGATGAGAGGTCGCGCTGCCGGTCTGGCCATACTCTGCAAGCGCTTCGCTGCAATCCTTCGCCGTTGCGATCCAACCTCATTCTTGAACATCGGCCGCATCTACCCCGAGATCGCTCCTATAGAGAAACGTATCGATATGCACATTGATCTTCTAAGACGTGATGAATTTCGTGAGATGGAATTCGTGAGCGATATCCTGAAGTGAATGCCCCGTACCCCGGAAATTGCACAGAATCTGACACGTATGCGATACAGGTTGCAAGCACAATTCGACCATCTTGCTGAGACCTACTTTAATGGGTTCGATCAAGATTTGGGTGAACGCGCATTGGGATATGCTCTCTCGTTTGACTATGATCTCGACGCGTTTGCTGCCTCTATTGGTCTTACCAAAACCTCGGTCACGGCTATCTTGCGAGACAAAGACGTGGTTCTCGAAATGGGCGGATATGATCCAGAGCCCGAACTTTTCAAGCCTCTTCAGAAGCTCCTCGATCAGTGTAAGAGTGCAAAGGTCCTCTCTAAGTCGGTATCTTGTCATCATGCCCTTTTTCTTTCGAAGGGTGGCTCATGACTCCAAACTAGGAAGCTTACGAAACGCTTAGAGGATGTCATACAGGACTCATCGGCCGTGAAACCACATCTCGTAGGTCAACTGAAATCGCTGAGCAATGCCGTCCCCGAACTCGTCAACTTTGGTATCTCCGTACGCACAATTCCATTACACCTTGATGTGACTGTTCACCAATTGTCCCACAGCTTGCTCAACAAGTCATTCCTCACCTCAGTGATGCTCGAAGTGCCAAGTCTTCGTTCCAACTTGCTACAGTTATTTCGTATGCCAAGCAAACAGCAATGTCGACAGTCGCAAAGGATCTGCGCCCTGGTGCAACTTGTTGGGAGGCGGTCGGCGAAGCCATCGCACAGCTCGCAGGAGAGTGCAATAAACTGTTGCCCATTGTGCTCGAACCAGACAGCGTTGTCAAGAGTAAGTCCCCTCGTTTGTGTTGTCTACCATGCTTGATTCTGATCATCTTCGGCAGTTACCGGCACATCGCCCTGGATCGTACGTGTCGACGAAATCCGAGCGAGCACGGCGGCCAACGTCGAGGCAGAACGTAAAGCCGCGCAGTTCCAAGACGAGATTCAGGGCCTTGTTCGCAGTCTCAAATCCAGAGACCAGACCATCCAAGAGTCAACTGTTAAAATCGAACTCATGGAACGTCGTATGGAAGCGAGCAGGAAGCAGTCAGATACGATCGTCGAGCTCGAAGTCGAACTCTCGAAAGCAAGGAAACAAGAACGGGCGTATGAGGAAGCGATGGAGCAGCTGCAGGCTGACTTGGATGCCCTCGAGCAGGATAATTCTAAACTCAAGTCTATAGCTGCACCGGAGCGACAAGGTACGAGGTCCACAGCATAGATCCTGTCAGGATCCTTAACGATGACATTCGACAGTCACTGGCAATCAACCTGCCGAGTCGGACAATGCGCCTGTCGAAGGAAGCGTCGAGACCTCTCATCTGCTGGATCAGGTGCGTTACGCTACGAAACTCATGCCACAGTATCTCATCCGCTCGTAGATCGATGCTCTCCGCGGAACGGTGAGGTTCCTGCGGACAGAGAATTCATATCTCAGAGGCCAGGACCTGCTGAAGGAGATCCAAGCGCTGCCTCCTCTCCCAGAACCGGTCCGTCCACCACCCACGCCACCTCTGGACCCTTCCACGCCGTCAGATTCCGAAGAGTCCGAGACGGACCTTCCGTCTCCGCCACTTAATATTCGCACCCTCGCCACTGAAACGAAGATGCTTTACCGGGACGTCATCAAATTTTCTTCGTCGCCTCGGGTCGTCGACTTGTCTGCACTGCACGCGAAACGCACCGAGGGCGAGGGCAAGACGACGAGGGGCTGGATGCGGCGCAAGGACATGCCAGCGCAGCAGGTGCTGGAACGCAAAATGGAGGCAGAACGACTGAGCAGACGAGTGAGGGGACTGCTGGATCGCACCGGCGCCCTACGATGAGTCTGCTGATGGCTCGAGAACACGATGTATGGGCTGGAGAATTGAATATTACGAGTACTCTACGATACCAACGGTACGGAACCAATCAATCGTAATGTGTATTGCACGGTAAAAATAATAATAATAATTTGCTCTAGGTACGTAATATGATAAGCCGACTGGACAGTCGCTGTCAGAAGAAAAACCCCCGTTCATGAGTATCACCGACTCTGCCGGCATCTGTGAACCCAACTTTGCTGCATGCAAGGCCGCGACGAGGACCACGAGAGTACAACGCCGTGCAGGGGAGCCAGCGGACAAAACCTCTTAGGCAGCACGCACGTGCTGTTCCCACGACTGGAAGGGTGAGAAAAACAAGCAAAAGGGCACCGGACGCTGTATATTAGAAGTTGAGGGAGCGGTGGGCATAGAACCGTTGTCGGTGGAGGCGGCCATGATGGTTTAGTTCCACTAATGATTAGGGGCCCACTTGATGGGTGCTGACGAACGGAGCAGAGTGTTTATGGAGTATCGCACTTCAGAGTTCCCGCGCCCCGTCTGAGAACAGGCAATTCTTTTTATACAAGTTGTTCAGGATTCGAAGCGCCACGACATTCTGTGCAGACCCCCTATGTGAATTCGGAAGCCTGCGATGCAGAGAAATGCTTTCAAGCGCCGTTGCCGTGTCTGTCGCTTGTAGGAAAGTCTGCATGGGTCCGACTTGCTGCTTGACCCGTCAAGTCGGCCGCACAATGCGGCCCAAGTCGGAAAGAAGATACACGAGACGCGCGCGAATTCCAAGCGGTGGCGGATCGCGCATTCGTTGGGGTCGCCCGAGTCGGCGCCGACGTCCGTCCGTAATCTAGATTATCGTCGAGATCGTTGCCGAGGGCAGTTATGGAACGCCGGGCATACACGGCTCCCCGGGCGGGAGCTACTTCTTAGGAAATCGTGCACCAGGGATCCAGACGCATCACTTGACACCGAATTCCGAGCGTCTCGGTGAATGTACTAAGCGGCGGGCAACAACATACCGGAGATGCGACCTGCCAACTGCTAGAAGCATCCGGTGAGCTCAGATACGAGCAGCGCTGACCATTCAAACGACTCCAAATGGGGCCGGGGCAAAGAGCGCGACGCTAGCTTCGGAGCCACCCATCCCTCGCGTCCGAGTGTCGGCCCGAATTTTGTTTCGCGCTCGAACCGACTTTAGGATTTGCCATTCGGATCCGGCCTACGGCGACCGTACGCTTGGCGGTACCCTCACCTAGCGATACTATGTATTAGGTGCAACTTCCGAGAGATGATTAATAATGATGGATGAATGAGTTACTACATCGACGAGCTTCTTGCGCTTCTATCGTCATAGCGCGATGTGGCTTCGAGGGGGTCCGGAGAGATCGCAGCGACGTAAAACTTGGAGGCCGATACGTATAAATTCACCATCCGAGCGTAGCTGGAGACTGAAAGAAAACCTTTTCCTTCGAGACCAGGATGACGCCCCAACAGTCCCGTCAGACGATTAAAATTTGGTGGAAAAATATCGTTGTATTTGTCTCCGTTCATATCGGTGCCTTTCTCGGAGTTTGCTGGATGCCCCCGACCCGCGTCGCCCGTGCGACCCTGTGGATGTCCTTCATACTCTGGCAATTGGCAGACTTTGGGTGAGCACGGATGGGATGAGCGAGCATGTGTGCACTCACCATCCAATGAAAAGCGTGACGATCGGTTATCATAGACTTTATTCGCATCGTGCCTTTCGAGCAAGCCTTCCGGTGCGAGTGGTACTTGTCGTTCTCGGCTCAAGTGCCTGTCAAGGATCCATCAAGGTACGCAGACAGAATCTGACTTGTGACCCCACATGCTGACCAGCTACCAAGTGGTGGTAGGCTCACGATCGCGCTATCCAAAGAGTAGTCACTGACGAGATCGCAGGTGCCTTCGACACCGTCTGCATCATGTGAGGCGTCATTTTACCTTGTAGAGTGCTCTCATCGAAATCTAAAAGTGCTTTACGGATGATCCTGTTCACGACCCGTGAGCACTGACATCATTCAAAAAGGGCGCATAGATTGACCTCACCGCAACCCAAAGATACGCAGCAACACGAGGCCTTCTGTATTCTCACATGGGATGGATCTTCTTCAAACCAAAGTACGAGCGCATCAACACCGTCGGCCAGGAAGACCTCGACAACGATCCGCGTGAGTGAGAGAAAATGTAATTCGCCTGTTCTCTTCACCTAATTAAAGCATGATAAGTCGTCCGTTTGCAACACAAGTATTATGGTCAGTACGTCTTCATGTCGTTGCTCCGAGCACGTCTTCAGGTCCTTCAGTTCCGATCGCATTCATTCTCGGTTGCGTCGTCCCAGTTTCCCTGGGTTATTCGTGGGGCGATCCTGTCGGAGCATTTATCTACGGAGGACTGGTAGCCAGATTAGCAAGTAAGTTTACAGTCATGCCAGACAACGTGCCGACCTGATATCTCCCCAAGTCTGGCATGCTACCTTTCTAGTGAATTCGTGAGTGAGAAACAAACCGACTCGGATGGCCTTGGGTAAAGTAGCTGGCAGGTTGGCGCACTGGAACGGCCTGCAGCCGTACTCGGACGAGGACACATCCAAGAGCAATTTGGTATGTCTCTATGCCGGCGGTTGGACTCGGATAACTCGATCTTCTAGTTGTTGGCCATCCTAACTTGCGGAGAGGGGAACCACAATTTCGTGAGTGGTCACAACCCGTCATACGGTACAAACACCGTCCTTATATTCTTAATCGTATAGCACGTTAGATACGCATCCCCTTCCCTTTCGATGAGACGCTTACTGTTGGCTAGCATGCGTTTCCCCATGACTATAGGTCTGGCCCATCCAAACAGGACTGGGATCCGTCGAAATGGATCATCGACGGTCTTCACTATTTCGGTTTAGTCACGTCCCTCCGACGTGCACGTCCAGAAGACATCGATGAAGCCAGGCACTACATGAAACAGAAAGCGTCGGGGAAAGACAGGACGGCGACCGAAACGGACGAACCCTGGCGTGGAAAAAAGTGGACAATCGGACAGACACGCGCATACGCCGCTTCAAGCCCGACGGCATGTCTTGTCGTCATCGACGGCTTCGTAGTGGAGGTGACTGACTATCTGAAAGAACACGTGAGTCAAGTTACAGAGCACGCTGCTGACGCTGGATCTGACTTGTACGGGAAGCCGGGGGGCGCAAAGGTACTCCGGAGGTACGCCATTCAGGCCGGAGAAGACAAAGACTCGTGGAGAGATGCGAGCTGGGCATTTGGTGGAGGACTGAACAACCACTCCAGGGCAGCGAAGCGAAGGATGCATGGATTGCGTGTGGCTAAGCTGAACGCTTGAACACCACTGTTAGACCAAACCAAAGATGCCAATCTTCCCTGGCAGAAACGCGACGACGAATCGCAGTTTGAACTATTGGAATGGCACTTGCAAAACTTTGAAATGTACTAGTAGTAGTAGAAGACGGAAATTGGTTGTTTGGCAAACAAACACTCGAGATCCCCCTTCCATCAACTCAGGGCCATGGCGGCAGAACCCTTTGACCTCGAGGTGCTCGTCCACCTCGAACAAACGTCCGCTGTCTCCCGCTCACCGTTTCCAATTCTAAACCGACCCCCAGATGCTATGACGCCGGCTACACAGACGGCTTCGCGCACGGTCGCATCCACGGTCTCATCGAGGGCCGCGCCCTCGGCCGCGAAAAAGGCTTCGAGATCTGGGAAGAGATCGGGTTCTACCAAGGGTTCGCATCGACGTGGAACGCCATCTACGCGCAGCGTACACACCACGATGATCAGTCTAGGTTTCGTCTTGTTAAATGTGCCTGCGATGGGGTGCTAATGACCCGGTAGACGCGCCGTTCATCACATCCACCACCTCCTTGATCTCATACGCCAATTTCCGACTGTGAACCCGTCGGCGACAGAACAGTCGCCGTCCGAGGTGGAGATCGATATGTCGAGGCTGCAGCGCCAGATTCGTTCCCGGTACAAGGCGCTCTGTGCCTCTCTCGGCGTTCGGCCCACCTTACGGGCCGGCGCCGGGGATGTGAACAAAGATGCCGGAGGGGGGCGTGCGCCAGTTGGTTCCCAAAACCCAAGTGCGAAACGCGATGTGTGGCCGTTAGAGAGCGACGTCAGGCGGCCGACCATGCAGGGGT